>JAAAKL020007258.1:0-17082 GCA_010016065.2 Carybdea cf. marsupialis auct. non (Linnaeus, 1758) | reverse complement strand
AACATCTTGTTATTTCTTCTGGAAAAGTGATGTGTTTTCACCAATGTTCTATCCATTATTTTGCATAGTTGAAAACTATTGCTAAAGGCAACGCTATTTCTTTTGGTAACAGTATAGAAGTTGTATTGTGCAATAATAAACCACAAAACAGTTACATCAAGAGTTGAAAATTCTTTCGCGTATTTTAATGGATTTATTACTTTACGTTACCTTAAAATTCTGGGATAGGAGAAAGTTGTCACGCACTTAGAACATTGCAAATATTGTGTAAACCATGTCACTTGGATAAGAGAACTAAAAAAAGTTATTCATTTTTCTATGAATTATAGAAAACTCTAATTTTGATGTCAGTGGCGATTGCATAAGAACAGTAAAAGAGCGAAGAGGAAGAAATATTGAGAGTTTTCAGCAATTGTTGGCTTGGAGCAAAGAAGATGCATGGCCTTATATCTTTCACGACTAGGAATTACGAATTCCCTCGACTGAGTAAATCCTTAGTAATAGATGTAAGCCAATAAGAGTTGTGGAATTTGGTGACATAAAAATGTAAACCACTGAACTGTATTAAAACTTCATGGAGTTTAGTCAACTGCTCTTTCTCAGAGCGATTAAAGTCAGACATCTGATGAGAGTTAGGAACACTGACGTATTCTCTTGAGATGATTAGGCAATTAATTATATTTGGAAAAAAACTAATGCAGTCTTATTTTGGGGGCCCTTAGTGAGTTTTAGGTATGCGTAAATAAGTTTAAGAGCAGTTAATACAGAGGTACCATGTAAACATGTAATGAGGTTGCTTATTTGCTCACTGTGCACGACAGTTTGATTCCACAGATTTTATATTTCTTCATCGCGAAGCAAAGTTATTGATTTCCATCCTAATTCTATATAATCGCCAAGTGGCTACAATAATGTTTAAAAAGGTTGTTGGATGTACAAAGCAATAAAACTGCACAAAACAGCAAAAACATTTTAGGACCAAGTAAGACTTTTAGTACTGAAATGTTTCCGCTATTTCGTGCAGTTTTACAGATAATGTTCTGAGTCTTTGATCTAGCAAATTTATCTTATAACTTATTTCTCAATGTAAGTAAGGCAATAAAAACGTTATACAATTATTCCCGCATTTATTCCTAATGATATTTTTCTGAATTGGTGCGACTTGGTCGTAAATTAAAGAGGGTAGAAATAGCGAGCATGGGATCATTTGTGTCTATTAAATGAGAACTAAACCTGGTAACCTTTATCGTTAGGGTATAATTTAACCACCTACCTTTAATACTCACGACGTGGGACGAAAAGTGTAGAACAAATGAGAATTGAGAAAAAAAATTAGTCCGTGCAACATTTAAAACGAGATTTTTATAATTATTTACCTCCCTCCCGTTGTCAATTTTGTTTCATGTCGAATTATTTAATGACTAAAAATGGCAGCTTTGTAGGGCTGTAAACTGTAAATTTGCCAATAAATTGCAGATGAATATACCAACGATATAAACAGTGGTACATGAGTTCATCTAAAGTTTATTTGGCCTGAAATTTATGAAAAGATAAAAGAATAGAAAGCTATTATTGATATCAGATATTGATGAACCTTTAGTATCTTCTGATTTCGCTCAACGAAGCTGTCTTGTATCAACCCATATTTTACCCAAACATTTTTACCTTTTTGATTACTCTTTTGTTCATTGCGACAAATTTTTGACTCCAAAAAGTTTGGAAAACCGACAGATATTGTATTTTCTTTGCAATTTAGCTACCGCTACTGATGGTCTCAAATTTTGAATGTATCACCAATCCTAAAGCTGCGTACTAAAGCTTAACTTTCTAAGTAAAGATGTTGGCGCATCACCTTGACTAGGAAAATTTAAGTCTAGATTTCATTCTTCACTACAGTATCAGACAACTTCTTAAAAATTCGAGAGCTGCTTTCAAATCACCATTGACAAGGAACCCATGTGCTATCTTTAATATGACCACATTGTGTAACTTTACTCAGATTGGCTCATATTGGAAAGGGCCTAATTGGCCCACAATTTTTGTAAATAGATATTGCTTGGTTATAAAACTTGTCAGTTATGTTAATTCATATTTTATCCATTGGGAAAGTTATTTTGTTGCTGGAATTTGACACGTACTTAACACAAATCGAACTTCATCATTGGAATGTATTTATTAACTAAACGTGAAATATTCTATATTTTTCAGGTTTTAAGGATAGCAAATATAAACCTGAACGCAAAGACCTATTCTGCTCATATGAAGTGCCAAAAGATGGTTTGCTCTATGCATTTTTATCAGTAGACATTAAATGTTACTTGAGGATCAGTCTTCGTTATGAAGAGTGGATGGCAATAAATCTTTATTAGCAACTTTTTAAAAAATATTTCTGGAATTTACCTATGATCAATTTAGTAAAAAAGTTGGGAAATTTTAAGAAAAGTATTCGAGTCTATAAGAGCTATTAAGAACAAGGATAAGTGGCGCTGGATAACCTGCATGGTCCTACTTTACCTCCTCTCAGACTGAATAGTGAGAGTCAGGTCGAGATGACATCCAGCTTGTTATCATCTGCTACTTCATTTAAGAGAAAAGTGGTGTTATATTTCGATTCCTCATTGTATTTTTTAAAGCTTTTATAATAAAATGTTCACATGATTTGAAAGCAAATTTGAGCGCTCTCCTTGAGGACGCATTATAAACGATAAAATAGGACTACATTTGCTTTACAGTTAATAAAATAAATACCTAACATTCATATGAACAGGGAAATATGCTCCTTTATTCAACCAGGAAACGATCATACGGAGACGATGATGTAAATCAGTTTAAAAACTAATAAAATCCCTACATAATATAAACCGATCGAACAATAATGTTTCTAGAACATTGTTATAAGATTAAAAACCTTGGTATGTAAAAAAATAACACAATAAAACACGATATGTACATGTACAAAGGATGGACGTATAAACAAAGAATTTGGGCAAGAAAGAGCTTGACCTTCTTAAACTGTTCTGTATAAGGTTGGCTCAGAAACGTTTATTCATTATCAGTTAATTTCTGTAAAGCTTAAAATGTAGTTGCATTGTTAATAACATATTTTTAAAATTCTACCTTGATATGTATTGCATTACATGCAGGGAGACAGTTTGAAAGCAGCTTATTGAAAATGCCAATGTTATGTCTTTAAGTCTCGTTTGTCAACATGTCTTTATATCGTTATGTCTTTATGTCTTGTTTACCTAATTTTTTTTATATTTTATTTTATTGGATCTGCAATATCAGGATATCTGTCAACTAGATTAGACGTTATTTCAATTTGGTGCAAAAGTGCAAGAATTTAAGAGAAATTTCTTTAAAGACATTCTAGAGAAACAAAATAGTTTCTTACCGGGAGGGTAAACTTCAACCTCACACAATGTGAGAGTTCTGTATCCCTGAAGACGTACAAAAACATAGCGCCCGAGCTTAGACTGTTTGCAATTTATCGTTTTAGTTTCTCCTTTGGATAAAGTTTGATTTGAAGCACATCTAGAAATTTAAAGAAAGTATGGTAACATACTATTATCACTGTAAAAATTGAATTAGCTAATGTTTAAAAATACCTTTGTATAAACATGTTAGTGTAGATATGCATATGTATACATTGTGAAATATTCGTGATGAATTTTTATATGCATGGAGATAAATTAACTAAGCTTCTATAAAATTTTATGAAATAAGTAATAATTTGAATTAGAGACTATGGATCAACCGAGTACATTGTTTAAACGCTTGTGAATCTTAGGCAACGAGTAAAAGCTTGCAGGCCTAGTATTTTCATTTTAAAATACTTTAACTCTCTAGGAAATTCCCCTGCATTACCTACTAGAGGAACTTCAGTTATCTGATAAGGAGGTTGCCTACAATGAAAGTATGATTCATCCCTAGAGCTTTTAATTAAAACTTAGATTTTTCATTCTACAAGAGAAAATAAGGGGGTTTGGATGCTTTTACTTATTGCCTAAGATTCATAAGCGTTTTTGCAATGTATCCGGACGGCCCGTACTTTCTTATCCAAATTATTACACTAACAATTCTTCAGAGGTTTTAGATTTTTATCTCCAGCCCTTAGCACACAGTGAAAATTCCTATGTTGAAGATTCTACGAACGTTTTACGAAAGGTAAAGAATATCCCTAGACTTCATTTTTTGCACCATAGATGTGGTGGGGTTGCATCCAAGTATTCCCAATAAAGGCTGATTGAAAACTATTGAGAAGACTTTGAATACTAGAGAGAATCTATTGAAAATTTTTGTGAATGACCTAGCTACTTGTTTAAGAATATCTATTTCATTCACGATGGATAAGCGTATCAACAGAAAGGAAGTACAGCCATCGAAACAAAGTCTCCACCCCGTGCTCAATTCTGTTTATGGCAGAATTACGTCGTTTTAGATTTAAAGCCTACAAATGGCTCCATTACATCGATGATGTTTTTATAGTGTGGGAGGACGGGGATTAAATCCCGCTTGAGTTTTTTTCATATCAAAATTTTCTCTACGACACCTTAAGATTTACCTGTACTTATTAGGGCACAGAGATCAACTTTTAAAGTATAGGATTAAGGTATCATTATGGCAATATCACCACGGACTTACACATTAAGGAAACGGAAGTGCAACAGTCATACCATACTTTTCATTCTAAAAAAAGGGAGGTTAGAATGACAGTGGAGAGAACCAGCTGTAATTTTTGGTTATGTACAACCCTGCGCTTGCAAATACTCATTATAAGCACAAAGACTCAAGATGTGTCAACTAGAATCACTAGACGGATACACTAAAAACCAGATAGACTTTATCATTGTGCAAAATGAAATGCTATGACGTGTGAAGATCTACTGCGTTTAAAACTTTGCAGAAATCGGATCCGACCACGCACTACTAGTAGCAAAGATAATCATCAGTACACGAAAATCAAAGAAGTAAAACACACTGCCTAGAATGTTCATAAATGTATCAACAAAGTGTTTTTTGAGGAATTTGAGACAATAATTGCTGGAAGATCTGAATCCTTGCTCAACCCAAAAAATAATCTGGATCTGATTTATGGGCAGTTAAAAGATGTCACTAACGAATTGACAAACAAGATTGTAGCTCTCAAAGGAAGGAAATTTATAAAAAAATGTCTATAGAATTGATAGAAACAGGTCTGAAAATGAGAAAGGCAAGGAAAAAACTTCTTCAGTTCCCTACATCATATAATGCAAGAGATAACTACAGGGAGGTCAATAGTGTCAAACATGAAGTTAAAAACAAAAAAAATAATATTCTTGAGCAGCAAATAAAAAAAATTGGAAGGTGATGCCCTAAAGAATGACAGTCATGGCCTGTTTAAAGCTGTACGACAGTTAGAAGGGAAAGCAAAAAATCATCTTCGGTGATAAGAGACAGTAGTAGATTAAAAGAACACTGACCAGAAAAAGGTTCTATCACTATCGAAAGAACATTTGGAATAACATCTCAACAAGTCCTTCCCCATGATGATAATGTACTGCAGAGTTTGCGAGAGGGTCCAATGCCTGATGCAGATGGACCTGACATACAAAGAAATGAAATAGATGATGCCATGAAGGAAATGAAAACACGGAAATCACCTGGAATTCATCTAATTACATTTGACGTTTTAAGATCAGGAAGAAAAAATAAGATAAACATGCTCCATCAGATTTTCAATGCAGCTTGGCGTCAAAGGAAAACATCTGAAATTTCTCAAAAATGGTTGTTACGCCAATTCACCAAAGAAGGCAATAAATTGACCAGGAATAACTATAGAACCATTGGGCTACTCTCAATACCAAAGAAGGTATATCTCAATACCTTCTAGGTAGAATGAAAGAAAGAGTGAACGTCCATTTATAAAAATCACAATATGGTTTTAGACCGGAGCATGGTACTGTGGATGCTATTTTCATTGTGAGACAAATCAGAGAGAAAGGTAAAAGAATACCACTGAATTTTCTTTTTATATTGGAACAAAATAATGTTCATTTTAGATTTTGTACTTTTAACAGTAATATCGTCCGTTTTAGGAGGATTTTGCCTGAGAAAACTCAGTTAGCATTACCCTTCAGTAAGAGGCTTATCTAATGAAGCAGATCATAATGACAACAAGGTGCTGACCTGCATTAAAACGCGTTCACCAATGTCTGAGCGGTAGCCCGACAAGAACGATCTGGAGCTTTTTCACTCGTTTAAAAAGGCTGTTTTTCCAAGAGTGGATAGTTTATTGTTGTCAGAGCCTAGGAATCCATTTCTTTCATTTTCATTTCTTGTACAAATTTCTCGTTTAGCCCTATTAACATCAAATGTTGAGGGGGTAGGGGATTTAAAGAAACAGAAGAATGCCTAGTTGGCTCTTGGCTACGCCGATGCTTATGTTATCTGCAAGTATTTGTAATGTGAGATTAAAATCAGTTGCGATTGAGGCTTTTCTCGGTAGAAAGAGAAGATTACTCTTAGAACTTGCTTTTGTAACATTTCAGCAAAAATTGAAGTTGTCTTAACACCTTTGCACGACGCTATTAAACTCTAATAAGCAAAGAGACTTCATTCACTAATTTCACTAAATCAGCTAAAGTTTTGAGAACTCTTTCTTTTAAAATACACCAGGATAAGCCTAAATAAAATAAAGATATTTTACATCAGACTTTACTCCTAGCATCAGGCATGTCATCGTTTCCTGTTTTTGTAAATTACTCTATGCGATTTTTTTAGGCAAATTGTGAAACGTTTGGAAATCTTAAATAATAATCATCAAAGTTTCCGTTACGTTGGACGGCAATGATAGGAAAAATTTTAAACTTAGGTATTTGCATTAATGGAATACATTATCCACTTAAGTGTACTTTCAGATGTTAATACTAAAGCTCAGCCTGCTATAAACACGTAGAACCCTTCTGTACATATTACATCTTATAAACACCATAGATTATTTAGATTGATATTTTGTTACAATTATCACTTTCCCATTTACAAATAACACTGTACTATCGTCGCCCCTGGCCCTTTCTGGATGTTGTTTTTTTGGTCTTTGAAAAAAATGAGCAGGATAGTTTGTGAATATAATTTTGCAATTCCTAGCAGCTTCTGTCTATAGGAGGGCAGCATGATCTAAACTACTATAATTCACAATCTATGACATCTGATGTACTAACATAACATAAATGTAAATCCCAATCGTTCAGAGAGATATCAGCGCAGGTAATTCCACCGGACAACTAGCTCCCCGCCAACCCCCCTCCCCAATTTGTGAAAAATTTGAAATGAGATAGTATTTATAGGACCTTATGATTCCATACCTGCAATTTCGAATATTATCATAATCCATGGAGTTTCCAACAATTATGTCAAATGGATTTATTGCCACCCAACAACAGTCTCCTCTGTTTGTAATCTGTACAGCTTGGATATAAATCGAGAATCCTAGATCAACACCCCACCATGGATCGTTGCTAGGAGCAGTGTGTGTACAGAATCCTGAGGCATAATTAGTATTCTTAATACCATCAACGGCTTTACCAGATGCACCACCGTGAGAAGTAGAAGACTGAAAAGTAGATTTCCCTCTTGCCATATTTCCACTTAAATCTAAAAAGAAACAACAAAATTTGTCTGTTAAACACTCGAACTTAATTCCTGCGATAGCTTGTAAAATTACCGGCCTTTCGCAATAGAAAGGCCTGCCAAGGCTAGAAGATATGGTTTGGGATTGGCAGATTCTGGTAGACAATGAACGTTCATGGTTTCTTTATTTAAAACATTCATAAATAATAACAATGTCTTTAATAAAGATATATCGCTTGCAATCAATACTTGATGTTGCCGCCCAAAACTATTTGATCAATGCCCAACAATCCTTGATAGTTTTTGCTAACAATTATTTGCAAGCCGTAGTTATGAACAGCAAGATCAACTGTCACAGTAGAGCAGTCAGGGAGCTTTTATTGAGGACCAAAATACTAATTTTGATAAAATGATTTTAATATTATAAATTGTTCCATTTTTCGTTTCAAATTTAGGTGGGGCAAAACTGAAAACACTTGATGATCTTCAGAATGGTTAGAATTCTGATTTATATGGATTAGTACAAATGCCCTCTCTAGGACGTCGCAGAACAATATTTTCTTGTACCAAGGTAGTTTTGACAATTTCTTTGATGAAAGAATAGGCAAGATGTTGGTTTAGAAGCAGTAGTTTATTTTATTATATTGTACTGAATTATTTCATTACTATTGAAGGTTATTAACTGTCACCCATGTTTGGAGCTTAGGCTAAATTCAATTCTTCTGTTCAATCCAAATATCAACAATCAACAAGCAATCTGCTTACGTAGCCTAGTCGTTAATACAAAGTTGATTATACGAAGGCAATCTGTATATGCAGTGGCTAATCTTTTCATACCGTTTAGGATTTATTCCTTTCAGAATAATGAAGGATCACGGAGAGAATAATTACTCTACTCTCCTACCAGCAATGATCAAATGAAACATCTAGGGATCTCTCCTTTATTTCCTGCAAGTCAGAAGATTCAACAGACGTGTATCTTTATTGGCAGTCCTTTGAGGAATCTGGCACAGCATATAGCCTAGTCGTTTACTCACAACTGCTCTCTTCAAAAGGCAGTTTGACTATAGAACTAGTTGTCTGGATCTTCTACAAAAATCTAAAATATGATTTTTTTTAATACTTTCATTTAATAAATTGATTTAAATAAGAAGAAGAGAAAAAATGAGGTTTTTGAGAGAACTATAGACCAATTATTTTATTTTCTTATTTTATAAACTGCCAAAGATGTTGACAAAATTTTGAACTATACTTGATGAACTTTCATACAGTACTTTCATGCAGAACTTTTATATAGTAATACCTCTAAAGAAACTTAACCTGAGAAGCAAAGTTATTTTGGACCAAATTTTGTAATTTTTCTTCTAGGAAATGCATCATCGTAAGACATAAAATTGAAATTTTTGTCTAAATAAATATCAAATATATATATATTTATGCATAGTATGAATACAATTATTTTACTTTGAAATTTTCTTACTTTTGTATTAAATCAAAACTTTGCTATCATTAATAAAGTCACATTACATATTAAGCGCCATGAGTTTCTCTTTTTGTTGAGAGGAATATGTTTTTAAAGTTTCGGCTGATGATTAGAATCTAAAATTTTCTGTCGTTTCTGGCTTCCGTGCAAAACAGAGTGTGTATTGGAGAAACAGATAAAGGGAATACTAAACTACAAAATAGGCTTTGAGTTAACAAGCGTCATATGAAGAACAGTGTATGACGGGCTAGATGAACGACCACCATCAATATTCTTGAAAGATTACTTCGACATTTGTAAAGATGCATATACGAATAAAAGTTGTAGAAAAAGATATGATTGATGACATTTTTCTGCATAAACTGAATATTACTGCAAGTTTGTGCAAATTTAATTTGTAATATTGATCTCACAACATATTTATTCCCTCTTAATTGCATTTATGCAGCTAAAACAAGTGAAAACAAAAGCAATCAGAAAAGAAACAAGAATTTTCTTAGCAATTAGTGTTACAATTTTCACTTTAGCACCATAAAATAAAGAATTGGAAAAATTTGATGTTTTATTGAGGTAGGAGATGAATCAAGAGCTTTCAATTTCAAACTCTTTTGTTACCTATATTTTAATTGAATCATTCTCAAGAAATGACACTAATTTATATTTTATAGCTGTTAGATTGTTTAATTGGTTTATCAGTGAAATGTTTCTTTGTAATTACTAAATTATGGAGAAAATAGACTAAGCTTTTTTGTGGTACTGAAAGATGTGTTCAAAATAGATAAGGTGATACATGAAACATAAAATTAATCATAATAAAGAGCCACCATATGACAATATCAACTGAAATAACTTAAATATTAGGGGAGGTTTTTATCGTTATTAACGTCAACATTTTTGTGGAAAAAGAATTGTCAGTTATGATTCCATAAGAAATACTGTAAAAATAGTAACTGCTTCTGTACCACTTTTTCAAGTTGTTTTTAAAAATCATCTTAAGCATTATTTTGAGTTTAAAACTAAGTATTTCTTTTTTCTATTTTTTATTAGGTTTGAGACAGTAAACAATTAAAGGAACAAAGAAAAAGCGAAACATATTTTCTCAAATCAATTAAGATCAAAGACCATGCATTAGCACTTGCATCATATTCAGGGAATTCACTTTTATATTTTTGGACAGTATAACTTGCTTTTTTTTTCTTTTACACTGAAGATGATAGGCGTGCATAGGTCACCGTAGGCAACCTTTACGCAAGTTAAAGTAAAGGTGGAAAAAATTGACTTACCTATGCATTGATATTCACTTGAGTCGCCAATTTTGTCAACGCAAATTCTTTTTCCACAAGGATTGCTATTAAATCGTTCACAAATTGTGCCAACCTAAATTTTATTAAACATAAGTCTTTATAATTTACTAAAGGAATAATTTTATTATAAAGTCTCTTGGTATAGCATGTTTCTGTAAGTGTATTTATGTTTATACGTAGTTAATAATCTATGTTTGCTTGACCTAACTTTACAAACCCTATTGATAAAGGAATGACGTTGATCTTAGATGGTCATCCCAGGTAAAAGTTCAGTAGATCCTATAAAATCGACGTGAACTTGATGTCGTGATATGACTAAGATCTTGATAGTTTTAACGACATTGGATCAGTGTCGCCTTTTCCATTCCAGTTCAACGATAGCATAAACTGTTTTTATCGACCTTCAAATAATATTATACCAGTATGATTACTTTAACGCAAGAATTACTCAACAGCTGATTAGAATTAATCTGATGTAATCAGTTGAGCCTTATGTTATGCTTCCTTGCTAAAGTTACATCTGCGTCATCGTGACGTCATCGTGACGTCATCATTATTATGCAACTATTAGTTTCTGTGGGTAGTTCAACTCAAAGTCATCGTATATACACGAGTGTTAGTTGTTTAACTAACATTCACCAACACCAACTCTATATTATTATTTTGGCAATGGCATAGAGCCAACAGCGATCTAATGTAATTATTTCAGCGCAAGGAAAGTTTGCCTTATCCATATTGGATTGGTGACACTTTTGCATAATAATCTCAAAATATCTATTGTCTTGCTGATATTAGTTCTAAGTCAACCAGACGCCTTTGTTTCAACTGATTGCTTAAATTTTCTACTAATATTTAGTCAAAGTTGATATGAAACAGTAATTTCACGAACCTTCGGTAGGAGTTTCTGATTAGATGTCATTAACAAACTAGAGAGGTGCTTGCTGAAAGTAGTTACCCAAAGTAAACTTAGCACATCTGAGTAAATCTCAAAATGACTGTAAACACCTAAATATTGTCTTTCTTACGGAATCGTTAGCTGCTAAACAGTCTTGATTAGTGCTTATCCTCATGTTTTCATGCCTAGTTTACATAGATTTTTCAAGGCAAGTGAGATTTCAGTCAATACATAAACAGTTGACTCTGCCATAGAAAATTATGAGCGCGATTTCTGTCAGTCCACAATTCACGTAAGGCTACGTCAGTGGTGCAATTCTACTGTTACTAGGTTGCTGATTATATTGATTCATAAAGTTCGCTTTCTTAAAGTAAAGAAGAAAGATAACACCGCTTTTCCCTTATACCCTGGTCTAGGCCGCAATAATTTCATATATGAAGTATGAGTTTTAGATATATGAATCATAAGTGAACTGTCAAAAACTAATTATTTATGGATAACTGAGCTTACACATCAAAAATATCAAATCATCTTTGATGGAACGTTGTATGTTCTGCAGTGGGACTCAGTTGCTAAACTACAGGTAAATTTACACTTTATTATAAATTTGATATTTGATTACTGTCCTGATGGTTTAACTTTTATCAAGAGTCCTCTCTTAGGTAAGCACTTAAAAATGATCAACCCAACAACAAGTGAACTGATTTACCTCAGAAACGTTAGCAATGCTTATTTATGGTATCTGGTAAAACTTTTAAAATTTTAGTTTCGTGTAGCGTGATTTTTGGATACATCTTATTTGGATACATTTTGATTCTGATAGGAACGGTTGGCTTATGCTAGTACGAAGACTTCCAGTTTTGTGCCAAATATTATAAAAATAATGAAACCCTAGAAAAATCTTTTACTAGGCTTACTATGTTAAATCAACAGTTACATATAATAGTAGTTTCTCTAGCTGCAAACCTGCGAATGTCAAATTTGTTTGAAACTGTGTGAAGACAAGATTTCAGAGATATATAAGGAGACACTGATACCCACTAATAGGATTTTGATCCATGTCCGATTCACTCTATTTAATGTCTATGTGAGATGAGATTTACCTGGATACATAACAAGGCGGTTCGTATTGACCAAGCCAATGTTTCATTTTATTATTACTCGAATTACACTGAGATAGAACTTTAAAATACAAAGAATAGGTTTCAATAACTTAATTTCAATCTGAGTATAAAGATAGGTAATCAATGAAGATCATATCAAGTGCGACTCGTCGGTGGTTTTGATGCAACATTGTAGATCCGTCCCATTTGTGATACATATCCAAATATTTACTCGACTTCGAATTTAAACTGGTTCTGATGTCAGATCGGACCCAGTGCCTGCACCTGATAAATCCTCATCCTCTTGGTTGTAGCCCTTAAAATAAAGATGTTTCCTTAACACATTTCATGAACTCAGTTCTTAAATGAGTAATTATCTCTGCCTGGACAGTGGACATGTTCGGAAACTCTTCATTTTTGATCAAAGGATCTCTGGACTATGTATTAGCGTTTTTGGTAAGGAGCAGCTTTTTTTGTATGTGTTGTCTACACGGCACACATACCAGATGAAATTGAGGTCTTATGCACGTATGCATCCTATAATTGGAGTTTTCAATTAAAGGCCAAGCCTTACCACTTCTGGAACGGATCCATATGGATACGTACAATGTAAACAGGGCATGAAAAAAGTACAGTATGAAGTTGATCTTCCACTCAGAAATTGAAAAGGTTAGATTTAAGGACTAAGTCAGAATTACCATGTCAATAACATGACGATACATAGGCTAGTGACTACATGGACCACACAAACGTCCATTAAAACCTTTACCGAACACTTTTACAAAAAACCGACAGTTGCTAAGAAAAGTACATTATTGTTAGAAAAACATTTAAATCTTACTTACTTGACAGTATTTTGGTGGAGACATATAAAACTGCATCCTGTCTTTCCTGTTAATGGTAATTCCACAAGCATGCCTGGTAATAGACAGTAACGTACAGTTTACAGTACCAAGCGATTGCTCAAGGTTAATAGATCTACATCCCGGGTGAGAATAGCATTTCTCTATGCATTCCCATGTATTAGCTAATTGAATACTTTTTAATTTTCCCGTATGAATTTCCTTATTTTCTAAGACTTTGTAGAATACTCTCTTTGTACTCGCTTGGGCATTACAGAAGTTTGAATATGTCAACCTTGATAACAAGAATAATAAAAGAGAATAGTTCATATTTTTGAAATGTCTAATCTAATACTTTCTATCTCAACTGAAATGTAAGATGAAATATTAAAGGGACAAATTCAACCTTTAAAAACACAAGGCATTACTAAATGTCTATTGAAAAGGACTTCTATTGCAAGCGTCTGTAATGCATTGGAGTACAATGCAGAAATAACCTTGGTTTACTTGTTTAGTACACTGTTGTCTAGAGCTGTAATGAATCACCGGCAAGTTTCTTACCAAGAATTAGAAAACAATTCTCAAGTGACCTAGCAAATTATTCCTTTACCTTAGCATATGTCACAAGACCCTCACAGTCATTAAACAATAATGCAGAGATCTTACAAGTCCGACGTGTTGCAAAACGTTAAAGATATCTTATTCTCGTGGAGCCATTTCTTGTTTTTAACTCTTGTTTTGTTGTGTGGTTTTATAAAATTACTCCAGACACGACTTTTATACAGCTATTTGCATAAAATTACTAACATATATCATCCATCAATAAATCAAGATCATTAATTTTTCTGCTTTTCAAGAAAATGCAAAATGATGTTTTTCTCGATCCTTTTTATTTTGTTTCATATTAAAATATTGCCAGCTTTGATTGAAAATATTAGTGCGATACACAAAAAATAAACATATCTTTAAAGTAAAATGTGCTATAAAATAAACAAATACTTCAGACGGCATTTACTTTATTAATCGTTCTTGCAATTTTTGTTCTACATATCCCCACATGGTCCTCGTCATGCATTTATTTTAAATCGTTATCGGCACTTTCTCTATAGAATAGAACAATGACAAGTTCTAAGAAAACTTAGGTTTCATATGCATTTCTACCATCTGTACCTTCCAAAAATGACTTTCTCATGCTCTCAGTATACTCTTGTTTATCATGTATGGGTGTTTTTTCTTTATGTAGTATTCCAATTGCTTTTCATTATGAAGTTTTTACAAAGGCTGATCTCTTATGTGATATACTGTTGCAAATTATTCTGCAAGATGACTTCAAAGAAAACTAGAAAGAAGTAAAATCCTGCAAAGCTGGAAGCTTTAATTAACATGATGTTCATACATCGAAGAAATTGCATTTAATATTTCAATCGTATCTTTGTTCAAAAAAATTATTTGGGGGGCACAATGAACTACAATTGCAACATTTTGACTACATTAATGCTATTCAAGTGATTTCTGTTTTCATAAGGTTGAAAAGCTGGCGTAGGAGATTAAGCTTACTGTTTTTACTTTTGTAGAAGTTCTTTTGTGAGGCATTTTTGCCTTATTACATTTTGGAAAATGTACTTTTACTGAAAAATGAAGACCTTGATGTATTGGAGAGCAAAACGTTAACACCCTCTTCATCAAGAAGAACTTGATACAAATTTACATTAAATTAAGTTTATGTCAATTAAGTGTCAAGCTGCGAAGTATCTGTTAGACTTCAACAGTTACATTAATAATTAACATTTAGTAACAACAGTTTTACAGTGTACGAAACACTGTTAAACTTGACACAGCCAGTGCACAAGGGTGCATTGCTGGGACCATTTTGTGATGATCTGGTAATGAAATTATTGTTCAAAGGAGAAATGTTTAGATTTAGCATGTATTCGAACATTTGTTTTAAATAAGTAGAAATAAATTTGCCTGCTTTGGTGCACTGATATTTAGATAAAACGTCATTTTGTGCCCATGATCATTTTGAATTTGGTGAAGAGAGCTTACGTATTGATAAAAGGTGAAGTAGTGAAGCAGGGAACTCCTCCACTACAATCATGGACAATAAAGTATGAAAGTTTCCCCAACCCCCGTTCCAAAATATTGTTCAGTTTGAAAACGAGTATGTTGGGCACTTGCAGGTTAGGCCTCCCTGCTGGTAAGCAGAGAGGTCTAGCAAACAAATTATACCAGACCTTGACACCCCTTTCACGTGGCAAATGTCTTGTGTAATTTTCTCCATTTTCACCGAAACTTAGTAAAAGTTTAACTTCTATTTGTCCATGATTGTAGATGAAAAAGGTAGCCGCAACCGCTGCTAGATTTACCAGCGCTACCTATCGTGCAATCTTCAGGTGGTAGCGGAAAGAAAGAAGTAGCGAGAGGCGAAATGATCTAGAAATATTTAAACAATGGTCACGTAATGAGAAGTATTCTGGGTTTTTTTCTTTTTTCATGATGGTATTTATGTTCACACGTACTAGAATAGAAAGCAATTAGAAGGCAGCTTAAATGAGGCTTTTGGGTACGACCGATTTAGGCAAACCCAAAGCAACCTATCGTGCAATCTTCAGGTGGTAGAGGAAAAAAAGAAGTAGCGAGAGGCGAAATGATCTAGAAATATTAAACAAGGGTCACATAATAAGAAGTATTCCGTTTTTTTGCTTTTTTCATAATTGTATTTATGTTCACACGTACTAGAGTAGAAAGCAATTAGAAGGCAGGTTAAAAGAGGCTTTTGGGTATGACCGATTTAGGCAAACCCAAAGCAGCCTGGAAAGGCTTAGAGATGAGTAATACTAAGCGCGATACAAAGTGATTGGAGTGCCAAGAACAATTATTAAGTAGGGAATGTAATCGAAACAATCAGAAGTCTTAAAATTGCCCATACAATTGTTCTCAGTTTATCTGATCATCACATGACTCTTGTCATCGTTCCACTTTACCCCTGTCGCGATGATTGTACAACATTACCAGCTCAAAATAGCTTGATTCAATCTAATAACGTAGGCCTATACTACAAAATAATATCATCCTTTCTAAACACACCAAGCAGTTTAGCGCTATAGACTACCGATGATGCTGTACTGCTACTTATTCGGAGTTATCAATAATACATACAGGGACCACTTCACAAATTTCAGCGGGCGGAACATGTATAATGTCATTTCTTTGAGTGATGTCGTCCAGTGTAACAAAGTTTTTAATTGTTATCTTTCGTGACAGCCAAGTGTTCCTTATCAACGGCAGAGAGAAACCTTGGCTGTGCAAAGACTGTTTACATTTTTTCACGATTTGGATGGCTAGTTACGTCGGCTACAATCGAAAAGTAGGAATGAGTTTTACTTTTCGACCCGCTACATTATCCGTATCTGCTACAACAACATTGAGCAATAATCATGGGTTGTGAGGAAATATGAAGCGCCTGTCATGATTTTCCGCGTGGTGGAGATCCGGCTATATACTTACTCTTTTCTTAATATCACAATTGATTCTATAATTTTGTGATAGTTCACTCCGTAGAAAACTGAATGGCTCAACTTATTCATTTTTTGTTTTCCAACAATTAAGTGCTGTTTTAGTTGATTTTTTGGTCTGAAAGAAATCATAATAAATGTTTTCTTGCAATTTCTTAATAATATTTTCTCCTTTTATCCTGCTATAATTATTTTGAACCCCTTGCGGTGAGTTTAATATTAAAGCACTATCTATATATTTAATATGTTCATTTTTTCCACCAATGGATTTCTATCTAAACCTTTTATTTGTCTTATTATCTATTCTTAAAATTGCAATCAGTTCTTGA
>JAAAKL020007257.1:0-17085 GCA_010016065.2 Carybdea cf. marsupialis auct. non (Linnaeus, 1758) | reverse complement strand
GATTGCCTTTGCAATGTTGCTTCTTTGTTATTTTGAAAATGGTGTCGTGTCTCCATTTTTCGTATTGATTTGGGGCCAAAACCTTACATTCGGAGACCACGTGGGCAATTGTTTCCTCTCTCTCCACAAAGTCTACCTAAAGGTAAATTGTTCTCCTTGTCAACACGGTTTCTGTGCTGCCATTATCATACCTTCGATGGCTTTCTTAAAGTCTCATTTGCTTAATCAATCCCAGCTACATGGATCCTTCAACTCCGTTTTAGTAAAGAAGACACTTTGAAGGTTCTTGCTCATTTAGTTTTACTTCCTTTTTTCTTTTAATTCATCCTTTGCTATCCTAACACTAGTCAACTTCTCTATTGCTACCTGCCTAATGAAAGGTTCTTCATCTTCATTTACATATTGGTAGAGGTTAGGAAGTTCTATCAAAGCACATTCCTCCACACTTATGGGTCCTGTATCACCCTCTCTCTTGCTCACATTTAGTCGGTCAACATCACCATTTTGTAAAACACACTGTATAGAGGGAAGATTTTCCTTGCCTTTTGATCTAATTCTTTCATTTAATTGACATTCCAACCTCGGATGCATGTATTGTATCTTACAACAGGGATTGCCAGCGAGTCAATGGCGTATGAGATATTTTTAACTGTTCAGAACTGTTCAATGTTATTTAGGGTCTCCTCAAATACTTTTCCTATCTTGAGACGTGATATCACGAGCCTCTAAAGCACCTAAATATTTCTAGCAGATCTCTTTTATTACCTCCCCTGATGGTGTTTGCATTGTTTCAACACACTTGGCGATTCCGAATTCCATTCCTATGTTTTGACTAAAAATATCCACAGTGCATAGAAGTGTATCGAGCTGTTTCTCTGCCTTACCAAATAATTTAAGGTCGCCCATTAAGAGTAAATGGTTAATTGCTTGGGTAGTCTTATAAAATTCATAACCTGCTTTCATCTTCCGCAAAGTCATAGAAAGGGGTATTACAGTAAGTACGAAAAGAAACGGCGAAAGACTATCACCTTGAAATATGCTTCTTGATATCACCAGTACTTTAATTACTGCTCCTCGCAGTTATTTCTGTTTTCCAATTGTATCATTTGGCGAAAGAATCTCCTTACGTGCATTGCCAGCCACTTTACACATATACAGATATTTCAAAAACTATGGATGGGGAACCATTGCCAAATCGATATTTCGTTTTTTGCAGTTCTTTATGATTGCATTATCTAGTAGAAGCTGATCACTAGTCCTACTGCTGTTGTTTCTACAGCCCTTTTGTTCTTCGGGAGAGAAGTTGTTTGTTTCAAAATGGCTACAAATTTTCTCGGAAAAGATACTGGTACAAATTTTTAAGGCTAATAGTAAACATGTCATGGGTCCACAATTTGTAACCTTTTTGCCTTTAGCTTTGTTTTTCATGATTAGGACCGTCTTTCCTATGGTTAGTCATCTTGGTATATCTCCTGTTCTCAAGTAACCGTTAAACATAGTCACTAGTTTATGGTGTCGGGATTAACATTTTCTATGCATGTATTGATTTAGTTGCCATGAAAATCCAAAAACAATTTTAAAATTTCCAATAAAATAACCTTGACTAAGCTAAACAGTTGCAGTAATATGTCAAAAACATAATACCTACTTCTAGTAAAAAAACCCTCTAATTTAAAATGGCAGGGATAACATTAAATGGTCTCATTAGCCTTATTTCCATAATAGCCCATTGTCCAATTTCCCAGCAATCCTGAAGATTTCCATTTAACTTATTTGCTTGCTTTCTGAGCAATTCGGCTGTGATTACCAGATCTGCTTGCTGAGTGTGTTTCTCCCTGTAACTTCTGCCTCGATATCATTTATCCAGAGACCTGTTCATTGTAACTCGTGTCTTTCTCCCAGATACACTTCCAAAATGTCACAGTTGGCTCTATCTCAGGTCTTTCATCCAATTCTTTAAACGGCTTCCTTTTATTGCTTTGAAACAATCTACTTTGAAAATATTGTGTAATTCGATTCTGACATCTCTTAATTTTCTCTTTGTATGCAGTAATTTTTTGTTTTAGTTCTTCAATAACCAGATTAATACCTTTCTGTAAATATTATACCTTTTAATTAAAGAGTCTCGGATCGTTTTTTTACTAGTTTGATTATTTTTGATGGCTTCAATTCTGTCTTCTCTTAATTCATTAATTTTGGAATTTCCCCTTCATTTTCACCATGGTTCAGTTGTTTGTCTTATCTTTCTTCTTCTATAACCAGCTGACCTTGTAGTCTAATATGGCATTGGCTTCTAGGTATGGTAGAACTGTATCTACTTTGGAGGTTAAAGAGGTGCGTCTTTTTCTATCCATATGTCTAGGGTTCATAGGGTCAATGAGCTCACCTCTACTGAATTCTTCTTTTAACGTAATCAATATAGGAAGTTTTTCCTCATCTAAGTTTTCATTTGGACGATTCTCCCTGGTCTTTGCACCTTTAGTGCTATCTGTTGTTTGTGTATTGACTTGTTGAGGCAAGGAATAGAAGAATTGATTAGCATGTTCCATCCTCTCTGCTAACGTTTTGATCAATGTCATCCCTTTCGTACACCACGCCTGGGTTAAGAGGACCCGAGGGTTTTATTTGTTCTCTTTCCACTTCAAGCCTAATACTTTCTTGTTCAAGATTTGACAACTATTGATCCACTTTGATAGCTTTTGCTTGTCCTACCAGTCTGTTCATATATTTCAAGAAAGCCAACTTCAATCCACGCATTCAACATTCTCTTCCTATAATTACGTTTAGGTAGGTGTGGTGCTGTGTTCATGTAGTAACACTTCATAATCAGTTTCTTTATTCCCTTATTCTACTGTACCTAGCAGTAATATGATGACAACGGGGTCCCCGCTGCTGGGCCCGGGAACACCTGCCGCCCGCTGTTAGTTTCATCACTTGAAGAATTGATTTCGTTCATATTGAGGTCAGTGATGATATGGTAACACAAGTATTTTTATCGAGACACCGTCTCTTGGAGGTTTGCCTACCAAGGCTTAAGAGGCACTCCTCCCCATGAGTTAGACTCGTTCCCGCCAGTCATCAATCCGGTACTTATAAAGTCTCGGAATTGGCTGTCAGGTAACACACTTGCCTAAGAATGGCCTAGAGGTAGTTGTGGCCAAGAGTAACCTCATTAATCGCACGTCGTAACTAAACAATAGAATGCAGTTTAAAGTCAAACACAAAACATGATTATTATTATTATTAATTTTGTTCTCGTGTGTAGAGGTCTTTTGCAAGGTCATTGTCTTAGTCCGTTACTGTTTAATATTGTTGTTAATTTTTTTATCCAATACATAAAAACAGATAAATTTACCCAAATTTGTTATGATTGCGATAAATTTTTTGAAACCACGTCACTGGTATCAATGTGCTAACGGTGCTGCAATACTAACTGGCAAGGAATACAAAATCAGATCCTTTTAAATGCATTTTCTGCCTAGTGCTCCTTGTATCCTATGAGGGTACGAGTGGATAAATGCATCGCGTTTGGTATAACCAAATCTTATTTTTGAATAAGATTGACTCATTGCCTTTACACACTAACAATATATTACTACTATATTTAGTATTAACTTTACTGGCATTTAACTATTTCTGACTTAAGAATAACTTGGGTAAGAAATATTCTAGATTCTAAATGTCATAATTTCTTTCGCAGGTGGCTTGAAAATGTCTGCATGTGCTACATTAGACATAGCAATAATGTCAAAGGCTAAATTTGATTTAAATCTTATTGATATGTCTACAAAATTTCAACTGTGCCACGCTATTATACGACAAAAATTATAAAACAGTAGTGAGTCTGACAACAATCATATACATTCAATAACTTGTCCAGATCATATTCAAATAGTGCATTTTAAAAATAGCAAAGCTGTGATAAAAGAAATACAAAACTTTGAAAGAAGATTGAGTTACAAACACTTTAACTTCACAGGAGCCTATCGTCAGTACCCTGTTGCGTGAATGCTTTCCTTCACACTTCAAAATCTGGCAGAAAGTTGTTGACTCTCTCCAAAAGAACATTTATAACTTTACCTGCCGTTAACTCAATAACACTCTTCCAGCCCTACAGAACTTGCAACTTTGGAAACAGACTACCAACAGTTAGTGCTTAGCATGTGTGGATCCTCAAACTCTTCAGCGCGTAGTCTCGAGCAATCGTTTATTTGGAGATTTGACTCAGTATTAACAACTTTTGCTGATTTTCGCCGCTCTAGTAACCTTGATCTAGACATCTATTGTGATATTAAAGATTACCACTCTACCACTTTAATATCTGGAGATGAATTTCACGTCCTGACATGATTGTTAAGATAGATAACTAGTGTAATTATTTTTGATTTTACAGAAGGCTTTGAAACGAATTTGAAATTGAACTATGATCGCAATTCACTAAAATATGATCTTTATGTTTTAAGAAAGAAATTCGATGGTACTTTTATTAATTTACGTTTAAGTGTTATTGCAGGGATAGTTACTGAAAGTCAGTCTGTCTCCCTTATCTATGTTAAGTGATCTAAAAATACCTAACATGAACTATCTTGTAAAAAGAGATCGCTGGTTACTATTTGAAGTACCTACATTATTTTTTGTAAGAGAAGTGAGGAATGGCCCGAACCAGACCTCTTGACTTGGGAGGAGACATGTACCACACCCATTCCTGGATACCTTGCTTGTAAGTGAGTACTGGAATTGTAATGACAGATAGATAATAAATACATTGAAGCTTAAAATTAACGGGTGCTTATGGTGGTAAGACGTCTCTTTAATTGCTCCAACTCAAAAACTTTTACATTAAAGTTTTTAATATAACTATAAAGGAAGTAAGGTCACTTTCATCAAATATCTTTACTTGCGTTTGATTGATGCTTCTGAATTACTTTATATTTTGTGCAAGTTAAGGTATGGCACAGTTTGGGACTATTGTGCAAACGACTATCTCATTATAAACCGCCATATTTGGAGACGTAAATAACCTCAATACTTTAATGGAAACCCAACTTGTGTTACTGGTAATTTTCATCCAGTGGGAAGTGGCCAGCCTTATCAAACTTGAGGGAGAGGGGGTAGGATTAATCACGAAACCCCAGGAAACGACACCCCACTTTGACAAAATTGACAATTGCCAAAGATTGGTGAGTTTATCTGATGGAAATTGCGTCATTGTCAATTAATAAGTATACTACTATGACACTCCCTGATCCAGACTTTTGAAAGACTGCAAGCCTCCTTTAAAGCTTCAATGCAGATTTTATCACTTGGGTTTTCGTCCTTGTTGCATTCTACCATGAAGAAGTCTATTTTGATAACGATTTCTGACGTGCTGAAGGAAAATTCATAAGCAGATATAAGACAAGTGCGGGACATGCTCCCCCCCAGTCCCCTTCGTAGCCACGCTAATGTTGTCACTCTAGAACAAGTATACTCTGTTGCAACATTAAACGGATAAATAAGCGGAACAGTGGACACCCAGATATCCGAGACGATAAAAATCGTTCCAGTCAACGATCGACTGATGATAAGTAAAAATCTTTTCGGCTTCCAAAAAATATTTAGATCAGCATTCAAAATATTTCTATATGGAAACATATTCCCATCATGTTCTTTGGAGAGGATAAAGTAATATTAAATTCATCGCATCATTAGAGAATGTCAGAAGCACAAAAAAAGTCATACAAACTATTTCTTTCTTCGTCTTTTTCCTTACAAAACCTTACAAAGTAGATGTTAGCAGTTTCTTTTTATTCATTCAACAAGATTACAACTACCGATCTTCATAAATTTTGTTGTTTAGAAAACTTGGATTGAAATGAGTAGACGTAAACGTTTTATTCAGTAGGTAAGGACAATGTCCGTTAGATTCCACAAACTGCTGTTAATCTCTGCCTTGGAAGTCAAGGCCTATAGCCCTCGAGGTCACAGTATTTGCAGTGCCGACAGAAAGGTTGTCTGTTGCAACGTTTTTGACAATCGCGCTTACGGTGACAATTGTCCCAGCATTGTACACATTTTTGACAGGACTCTTTACAACCAATGTATCGATGGTCACGTGAGACGTTATCTATGGAAAAAGAAACAAAGGTGTAATGTGATACGAAGCTGAGTTGGTAAGTTGAGTTAATTGGTGGAGATTGATTACTTGTATCCTTAACAAGAAAGCTACGACCATAAAAGGAGAAGAATAAAATTCTGAAACTTTACATGCTGCAGCCCCAGTCACTGATTCTAGGGTTAGATACCTATTCTGATACAGTACACGATGGTTAGATCATCAAATTTATCATCAGGATGATGATGATGTTGATGATGATGATGATGATGATGATGATGATGATAGAGATGATGATGATGATGATGATAGAGATGATGATAGAGATGATGATGATGATAAAGGTGATGATGATGATGATGATGATGATGATGATGATAGAGATGATGACGATGATGATGATGATGATGTTGATGATGATAGTGATGATGATGATGATGATGATTCTGGTGATGATGATGATGATGATGATGAAAACTTTGCGAATGGTAATCAGACACCTCTTTAATTGCTCCAATTCGGACATATTTAAATCACAAATTTTTAAAATATATATGAAAGAAGTAAAGTTTTAGTAAGAAGCAACGTATCCAGCTTAACGCTATGCATCGCAAGTAAATATAACTTCTTGGGTCCATCAAACAAAAAATAACTGAAATTATTCGTCATATGAATCGTGATAGCATTTTTACCGAGGAAAGTAATTTAATTGTTCATCCAATTCATCTGAAAAAAACATAGCAATTATGGCAAAATAAAAGAAGCAAAGACTGAAAATAACAACAAGAAGAAACATGATATACTTTGTTAAATATAAAAAGACGCAAATATCTCGTTGATTAGCAGATTAGATGAGAAAGGTTGCTAATGATTAATATATTTAAATGTATAGTCTTATCTTTGGCATTTCTTTCTTACCTGATACATCGAGCTCATCTTCCGACAAATCCCCGTAAACCACGTCTTCCAACGCCTCCTCATTTTCTGAAATGATGAAGTAAAAGAGGAAAAGGTTTAATTTGCCTCAAACTTAATTTTCACGCTCAAATTTCCGGAGGTGAATAGTTCTAATATAGTACTCGTTTAAACTTAACATAAATCAAACTTCCATCAGTGTATCTTCATATTGTCTTACCAGATCCTTTACATACTGTACTACATACATTGAAATTCAAAGTAGTATCGACAATATTTGCCTGTCGTAAAGTTCAAATTAAGTAAGAAGCAAATAATGTAACTTTGGCATACACGTTATAGGTAATCTTGCAGCGATCGGAACCACTGTTAAATATTCCAACAGATGTTAATTCATCCAATCAAAACATACCTGGAAGAAGTGCGGCATTAACAGCAAGAAGACCGATACCAAGGAGGCACAGTAACAAGTTAATCTTCATAATGGCAATCAACAAAACTCCCAGATAAGTTTAGGTATACTCCAGCAGTAGTTCTCACGACAGAAGAGCAGTTGGTAAGGTTGCTTCTTTTATACTCATGTTGTCTTTGTGTGCAACGTTGCTTACTATCAAGCTGGTTTCAGGGGGTACATAAGACCATCACGCATCAATAAAGAGATTTACATCAACGTTGCTTACTATCAAGCTAGTTTCCTTAGTACAAATTGACAATGCTTAACTCAAGGCTAAGTGACTTCATCAAATTAAAGTCCAATTTTGTAAGGTACTCTGAATGATGAACTTGAGTCCGACAGGAAATTTTGAAGTCAGAATGTTCAGAAATGAAGACACTAGAATTACAAAGGAGTCCGATATTGTGAGTCCAGTCCTAAATGCATTCAAGTAACGGTAAGGAAGAGTAGAAGAGCAGATATTTTGGTGGAATGAAGTACACTGTTCAAATAATAAACTCAGATCGGACTCCAGTGCTTTCAATTGCAAACATGTACCTCAACCTCAACGAATAGTACCGCATTAGCAAATTTTTATCCAAGACCTTGTGTTGGGCGCTTCCTTTTAAATTCTGAACGTGGAAATGAGCATCCACGCCTTGAGGAATATGACAAAATGCGCATTTTTGCAAGGGATGTTCTACTTATTACTTTTAATATGTGTACTATGGAGCCATACTTTGAGACAGTTTAGTAATAGTTTTGTGCAGATGCCTGAACAAGAAATGATGACATTAACTACACATTGTGGAGTCATCAATTGGCCTTATTTTAATATCAATCTTATAGAGCCCCCCCCCCTCTCCTGCTGATGCTATGTATATGATGCTATTATCGAGATAAATTTAATTTACCCAAGTGCTTCGAATTCGTTTCAAAACTTACCTGTAGTCCAGTCACGTAATCATTGTCCTGCTGTGTCGGCATTTTTTCTGTACTCTAAAGTTTCAAAAGACAGAAAGACGTGCGTATTAGTAATTCTTATTGATGCTATTTTTAAACGATAGTTCATTGATAGATGCTTACTCCATATAATTGTTTACTCATTGTTGAATTTTAATTTGCTAGTAACTCGGATAGATTTCGATAGAACACTTATACCCTTTATCTTAGAAATGACGGTTAAGAAAGAAGGTAGCCTAACATTATGTCAGCGAAACTCTCCACCATAACTTAAAATCAATTTGTAAATGAGATGACACAATCATCTTATGAAATAAGTTTCCAATGTATCAGGTTCATCTAAAATATAGGAAACTTGTATCTCAATATTAAAACATCAAACCAACTCTTATCTATCTATCCAGTTCTTGCTCCAGACTCTAACTGAATCTGCTTTTATAAAGCATTCTTCTATCTAATTAGGTTGGTGCTGCAACACTTTGGACACATTCATGCTCATCTTATCATGAAAGTGAAGGAGGGAATAAACGCGCATAGTAGCATTTTAAAGCTGAAGAGTTACAACTCATTTGACGATGAAAATCTTGACTTGAAGCTCTTCTATCAGACTATAAAGTGTTGCTCAATAGGATTATGATTTATAAGCTCATGCATGGATATCATTTTTAAAAGAACGGTTGACACCTTAAGTACATCTTGTTTCAAAAAACTGTCATAAATGTCTTCGTAAGAGCAAAGAAGTTGAGGATGAATCGTTTCTAAGTGAAGTTAAGCGACTTCAAACTTCTTGAACAGATTTTGAAAATGTCGTTGTCGAAAAGGAGGTACCCCACGGAACATCATTCATTAGCTCTAATAATCAACTCATATAAATTAATCCATGTACTGCTCTTGAATACAGACCTGTTGTTCTGTCAAGATTTAAAAAACGATCTTTATCAATCTGAACAAAGGTTATTCGAACAGAATGTGATGCAGACTATTTTCTCATCTAAAGTCATACAAACTTTACAAAAGGCTGATAGTTTTTCCAAACCTCCCAGGGAGTATTAGCCATTTGTCTAGAAAACAACAAAGCCCTCTAGGAGTAACCGTCACCAACGCGTTATGTTTGAGCCGTAAACCCATTAATTGTTTGAAGGCGCCAGTCACTTAAATAGCATCTTCGTTCATTGACATTTGTAAACTGCTTTGCTCATTTTGAAATGGACGGTTTACAAGTCCTCTTGGAAATTGGTTGTAATATCTTCCTTTCAACCCATTCTAGGCTTGTGAAGTGCTTTTGAATACCAAAGTATTTGTATCCCAACCCACTAATATGTGATCTACCTGAGTTTTACGTACCCTAGAAATAACAACAATGGGGTAAACTGGCCGAGTCTGAGTTAACTCATTTCTACTTAGGATATTAGATGTACGTTGCCAATTTAATCTAATGCTAGCATGGGTGTGGATTATTGCATTGAAAAAGAGGGGGATTCCAATTTTCTTGGCCTGCCTCTACTTTAAGAACGATGCCATCACAGTATTTGCCACCCATTATGGAGGTTTTGTTATGTTCAAGTTTTCATCACCCTCTTGAGGTTCTTTGCCAGGAGTGTTGTAAGTACAGCTGGAGGTACAGCTTCATTGATACTTACAACATTTCATCTTGATCCTGCATAGAAATCGTATTTCGATGAACAAAAGGTTGCTGGAAATATCGTTCTTACTGATTGCACTTGTCTAAAGTGACAGGAAAAAGTAGCGACGACTTTTCAACTCTGATTATGTTGTTGATTAGATTTTTTACAAGCAACTGATGTTTTGAAGTGGAAACGCTTATTTGATCTAACACAGGTCAGCTTTCAACATCAAATTTTTAACTGTAGATACAAGGAAGGTGAAAACTGCAGAGGTGATCGATCACTGAAAATGAGACGTTGAAAGGGAAACAGACAAACGTACGTCGATTACCAACTGTGTTTGGCAACAGATTTCATATTCCATTACTTCGAGACGTTACTGAGAGCGCATCTGTAGTAGTACAGAGAAGAAGTAAAGACAATAACTCCTTCGGCAGCTTTCATCGATCAATAAATCTGTACATTAGCTGCCTTGTCAATGTCATATTTATCAAATCGCATCATGAGCTGTATGATCAGCGCATTAAAAGAATGCAATTAAAAGAAAGTCTGTGTTAAAACAATCTTTATGATTTTACCATGCGTTTGCAGCTATGTGTACACACGATGCATGAATAAGATAGACAGGTCTTCTACATTTTAGAGATATCTATTTACACGAAATCATTTTAACCATGAGATAATCGATTTGAGAAATGTCAAAACATTTATAGAACTAATAATTTACCAAACATAATCTCAAAACTCAGGGTAGGCATTTATGTTTTATATTACAAAGCTTCCACTTTGTGGCCATTCTGATAAAGTAGGAGTTCTATTTAGCGCCTTCTGATGTAAATGGATTAAGAAGTTTCCTTTGCCCCATTAGATGATCGTACATGAAACAGAGATGGCCACTTAGACAATTTTGATTTTCTTTTATTAATTATTGAAATCGATCCTCTGCTGCTTCTACTGCCAAATAATGACATCTGTTTGTTGTCTGAAGTCTGTTTTCATAATTATGTTTCGCACACTTTAAGCAAGGTGCTTCAGCCATAGTGTTTTTAAGGCTGAATTTTGATTTCCATGGATTTTGTTGCTTTTCTAAGTGTCATTAAAACATTAAAAAGATTCGAGAGGCTAAAAAAGTGATTTCTTGAGGGCTTCCATAGGAAAAGTAATTTCTGCTTAAGGAAAAGAACTAGTCTACTCTTTCTATTCCTTAATTGACTGTTTAAGTAGGGCCTTTGTTGTCATAATTACCATAATCTTTGTTTTCTTTTATTAGGCAGCTTTTTCTGCGTTTTCTTCATCAATCAATTCCGGGACAGCTGCCACTTTCAGTCACTTGATATTTGATGTGCTAAATTTAAGAAGAGAATGGACTTTCTACTTCGATCATATACTAATTTTTATCAAGCTTTCGATGGAACTAACATCATCATCAAGAATGTTTTACACCAGATAAAACAATAGGAAGTAGCATGACTACGAAAATAACGTCATGAAATACAGTTGAGTAGATTGATCAAGTAGGAATAGCGGAAGTACTACTGATATGACATTTACACAAAGAATGTGATAAGCGGGATGACATATGAAGGTACAGAGACATAACTATACACAATCAAAATTACAAAGGGGGAGATCAGATTGGCAACTATTGAGTTTTTTTGAGTATGGATATCAAGAGACTTTCATGCATAGAAAGTACAAGGTGGGGATTACAGTGAGAAATGATTTCAAAGTCAGACTGAGAGATGTCGTGCCCAGTAGTCCGTCTGTGCTCCAGTATAGCAGACTAAAATGGACTAGTAAGACGATTCCCAGTTAAAGCCGATATCCCAAAATGATCACAGATTCGACTGTGGTCTTCTTTACTCATTACGTTCAGCTTCTGTCGTGAACTAAAGAAGAACAATGGGGAGATACCCACGGAGATCAAATAGATATTTACTAAAGCCACGATGTTCCCTCAAATAGCTCTAGCATTTGGTCATTATACCTTATTGAGCACTTGCATCTTTGATAATGTACATCTACCATGGCGTCGGGTCACCATCGTATTTTTATCGCTCTGTGTATGTTTTAGGGCATCTTTATGAAACTTTTCATTCCCATATATGAATCATGATTAAACTCTTGCTAATAGTAGATGCCTGTTCCTAATTGAGAGGTGTGGTTAATGCATCCTCTGCCACTATCATGGCATTCCTGATTCTCTTAAACTGTATTCTCCGCTGGCTCTCTCTCTCTTTCGTCGTTACTTTTTCCTGTCGCTTCAGATAAGTGTAGTTACGATTTCTATGCAGGAGCAAGATGAAATGCTGTAATGACACTGTACCTAGAGCCACACCCATTTCCATTATGACTTACAACACTCTAGCAAAAAAACCCCAGAGGGTGATGAAATCTTGGACATAACAAAACCTACATAATAGGTGGCAAATACTGTGGTGGTATCGTTCTTAAAATAGAGGCAGGTCAAGAAAACTGGAATCCCTCTCCTTCTCAATGCAATCATCCACACCCATGCTAGCATTAGATTAAGTTGGCAACATACATCTAGTATCCTAAGTAGTAAACAGTCAACTCAGGCCGGGCCATTTTACCTAATTGTTGTTATCTCTATGGTAAAACTAAAGCAGATCACATATTAATGGATTGGTATACAAATACTTTGGTATTCAAAAGCATTTCACAAGCCTAGAATGGGTTGAAAGGAAGATATTGCAACCAATTTCCAAAAGGACTTGTAAACCGTCCATTTGAAAATGAGCAAAGCAGTTTTACAAATGTCAATGAACGAAGATGCTATTTAAGTGACTGGCGCCGTCATAGAAAGAATGGGTTTATGGCTCAAACATAACAAGATGGTGACGGTTACTCCTAGAGGGCTTTGTTGTTTTCTAGACAAATGGCTAATACTCCCTGGGAGGTTTGTAAACATCTCTTAAAACGATTAGCCATTTGTAAAGTCTGTATGACATCAGATGAGAAAATAGTCTGCATCACATTCTGTTCGAATGGCCATTGTTCAGACTGGTAAGGATCATTTTTTAAATCTTGACTGAACAACAGTTCTGTATTCAAGAGCTTTGTAATGCAACAGGCAGTCCATTGATAAATTCAAATGAGTTGATCATTAGAGCTAATGAATGATGTTCCGTAGGGTGCCTCCTCTTCGACAACAACATTTTCAAAGTCAGTCGAAGAAGTCTGAAGTTGCTTAACTTCACTTAGGAACGATTCATCCTCAACTTCTTTGCTCTTACGAAGACATTTATGACAGTTTTTTGATATAAGACGTACGTAATGTCTCAACCGTTCTTTTAAAAATGATATCCACACATAATTTTATAAAGCATAATCCTATTGAGCAACACTTTATAGTCAGATAAAAGGGTTTCACGTCAGTATTTCATCGTCAAATGAGTTGTAACTCTTCAGCTTTGAAATGCTACTATGTGCGTACATTCCCTCCTTCACTTTCATAATAAGATGAGCATGAATGTGTCCAAAGTGTTGCTAACCCAACCTCATTAGGTGAGATAACCCTTCAAATAGATAGAAGAATGCTTTATAAAAAGCAGTTTCAGTTAGAGTGTGGAACAAGAGTTGGAGATATCCCAACTTCCATATGCTGGTTCAGAACATAACTTGTAGTTTTCATTCTTGAAAATGATGGAGATGGGACAGTCTCCCTTCTAAATACAAGATGATAATCTATTCCCCTTAGTACCATTCAGAATCGAAGAATTGTATGCAATACATTAAGCCTCTAACATTGGCGCCATAAAGCGCAAATCTTTTATCAAAGCCTTATCAAAGTTCAATTATTCGTTTCCATTGCTTGAAACTTGTTTCAGGTCAAGAAAGCTGACAAAATCGTTGTTTACAGTAAGGAGTGTTTAAATGTACCTCCCAAGGTTTTAATGTTTTTGACTTTGGCGCCTTAAACAACTATCCAGTTGTCGCCTTATCCCCTTTTTATCTAGTTATCTAAAGAGTACTGTAAGCTCCCATTGTACTTAAAAACAAGGTGGAAATGTTGCAGAATCGTAAAAAAAATCCAAAGTGAGAGAAAAAGCTTTAGCCGAGGTACTTACTTGGGAGACAACTTGCCAAGACAATACACGCCCAGTTACAAATCAAGCTTATAGAAAGCAAGTAGTAGAAGAGTTACTGAAAGCAAGTATTTATCTGGCCATAAATCAACAGATCGCGCCCTCAGGTATAGAAAAGTAGATTTTGTCTAGCCAGTAGCACAGTTCTCTGGTAATTTTGTTAGCCTTATTTTAAAGCAAAGAAACATGGAGAGAATTAATTAACTATCTTTGCCAAGTGATGCTAGGCATGTTGGTAGTATTTGATGGAAGCACAAGGCTATTGGAGATCATTGCCATAGTAGTTCGTTCCATCGATGGTGGACGGTTGATAAAACAGTGACCTAGAAGAATCGACTATTGGTCAAATTAATCTAATACAGACGAGCTAAGGCTCTCTGCTATTAAAGTGGAATTTTCTAATAGTTGTGATAAGATATGGAGCGGCATTAAACCGGATAAAATGCATGTTCCAACAAATATTCAACGTTGTGTGTTTTGCACATACGCTCGATAATGTTAGCAACCATCTCATGATTTCTATTCTTCTAGAGTTTGGAAACCTGCGGGTCAATTTGTTTCACAGGCAAAAAGCAACGTTGGTTTGGAAAGATATAACTGGCCAAAAGCCGGTGTAAAGAAATATAGAAAAGGAAGGAAGTATGGCCCTAAATATCATAACACAGCTTCAAGTTTGCTTTGAAATCTTGAGTCCCTCATCAAGCTGAAGCTGGCACATAAAAAGTTATTGAATCTTCTATTGTCGCCATGTGTTCGATTTCAAGTGACGCGATAGTTTGGTCGCGCTGTGTGCTGGGCACAACATTATCGCCGCTCGATAATATTATAGTATTTTCCATTCACAACTTTCTAGCGGAGGAAGCGTTTTTATGTGCCTAATGACATGGGAAACATCCCAAGTGGTGAAGGCAGTGAAGGGCGAATGTTGAACATGCCTCGTAAATGCGCCAAGCTATCGGGAACTGTCCAAATGGTATGCCATTTCAAGTGTGCAGTACAGTTGACAGAGCAGACCTGGCGGGATTAACTGAAGAGTATCCTACTCTACTATGAAAGTATCAAGTAGGGAAGTCTATCCCTGCGTCTTCATTTGCCTGAAGAGGATTTTCATTCAGTTGTGCATAAAAAATAATGCGTACTGCTGCAGGTGTGATCTATACCGTTTAGATGTGCTAGGTCGCGAGGACTTTTCAATGATGTTGATAACCTGCTCTGAAATGTTGTGGACAGATAGGAATCGCCGAACAAGTGGCAAACCATGAGCTCCAGCTTTCGGCACAGGGGATGTATTCGTGTTGGATCCTGTGGTAATCTCAGCAGTCGTCTGCTGGAATATAAGATAAAAGGAATATCTATTATCATGTTTATTGTTATTGGGAACCATAACTGTGTTGGCCAGTAAGGAGCTACATTTTTTCTTCCTGTTGCCTTATCTTGGCGGACTTTCTGGTACATCTGCAGAATAATAGCAAAAGGTGGGAATCCGTGGTGAAGGCATCAATGGCCCCAGCCTCAGGATCTGGCTGGTAAGCAAAATACCTCCTAAATTGATGATTTAATCTCCTTGCAAGGTCTATAATGAGATTAACATTAAGAATATGTAAGGCATTTTGCAAGCGACGGGTATCTAGCCTCCATTTCATATCGGTACTGATATGTCTTGAGGCGTGATCGGCGTCTGTGTTTTATATGTGATTTTTGCTCCGATTGTGTCCAAGCCCCGTCTATGTGGTAGCCCCGGGTAGCACCTTCCCAACCCTGCTTACATGCATCAGTGTACAAAGTTATACTTATATTTGGCTTCATGAGGCTGTTGTATGGTAGTAAGATATTATCTTTCCACCACTTGATATCAGCAAGACTTTTTTAATCTAGAGTAATGCTGGAATCAAAATTGCCAAGGGAAATTTTAAACCCTTTAGTTTTGTCATGGTCTAACGTCCGATAGTAACGAGGGACAGACTCAATTCGGGAGAACTTGCCACCAGTTTCCCAATAAATGTAGCAAGCTCCATGAGTGTTGCTCTAGGTTTTTGCAAAAGTTTTATGCATCTGTCGTGAATGTCACGTTTTTTCTCATCAGTCAGCCAAACTTCCATTCTTTTGGAATTGATATTGAAGCCTAGATATTTGACTTCTTGCAACGGTAACATTTGGCTTTTCTCTGGATGGATTATGAACCGGGGTTGGCTAAAGAACCCGATTGATCCCACTACCGAAGAAATACTGTTTTCATAGGAATTTGCATAGATTATTTAGCCATTTAAGTATATGGCAATATTGTGTTGTCGGAGTATCACAAAGACTAGTTTTGTAAGTTTAGTGAACTTCCTGGGACCCGGAGATTTGGCAAAGTTAGATAATTGTATTGCTGAATGTAAACTTCAAATATTTGGTAAAATCAGAATCAATTTTACCGAATAGTAGGCATCTTTTAAATCAAGTGCGGTCATGTAGCATTCGGGTACTATAAATGCAAGGGTGTCTACTTTAAAATGATTGTATTCTAGGCTCCTATTGAAGCATTTTAAGTTTAAAATAAGACGATTAGACTCGTCAGGTTTCTTTCTCAAGAATATAGGCGAAATAAATTCGTCATCTTCATGCTGACATGGTTTGATGACTTTTTTAATTATCAATTTCCAAATCTCAATCATAATCATTTTTGCTTCTTCACCAGTAAATGTTCTTGCGTTTGATGGCGCCCCAGGGGGGGACTGACTGAAATTCAAGTTTCATTCCTGAAAGGAGAACATCAAAATCGTTCGTTATGTCTATCCAGTTATGTATATAATTACACAGTCTTCTATATTGACACATTTCTACCTTTGATTGAAGAATCGAAATAAGGTTTGGTAATAATAATCTTGGGAACCGAGCCAACCTCACCTCCCCGCGGTGGTTCCTGGGGACTCCTCTGTAAAGGAGGGGTTGCTAACGAGGCTC
>JAAAKL020007256.1:0-12487 GCA_010016065.2 Carybdea cf. marsupialis auct. non (Linnaeus, 1758) | reverse complement strand
TGCACCCGACCATGACATAACTACTATCTTTTTTGTTGTTTTTGTTTTTTGGGGGGGTGTTGGAGGGGGGGGGGGGGGGGGGGGGGGGGGGCAATGTTTTGGCGACTGATGTTGACTGATCAGACAATGGCCAAGTACTCCCGTACAATTCGCGGGTGTGCCAAGATGAAGCACGGTACAGTTGAACATGACTGGTATTCGACTGGAGATATTTTGTATCAACTAAACATGTCAACTTTGTATCCGCGTCTAACACAGCAACAGCTCCGCATTGATCTAGCTACCTCATTCGAGCGACAACTGCAACATCACAGGAGTATGGGTACGTACGAAGAAATAAAGAAAACTAAGACTTCGAAGGAGAAGGGAGACGGTGGCATGTTTGTAACACCCTTACTTGTATGAGAACCTTACAATCGGACTTGATTCTTAACTACTACTACTACTACTATATATTAATCGCGTACATATACGTACGAAATCACGTATTTCTACTGCCAGTAAAAGACAATGTACGACAACTACTCCTAGGTACCTATCATGGCGGATGTGTAAGGAAAGCAGCCACTGATCTAGGAGATGAGGCAGAAGGCACAATCGAAGTAACGATCCAATGCATGGGTGCATGCGGAAACTGGGATGGAACTTGTTACTATAATAATTTGAATTAACAAATGCTTGCAAAAGACACTTGAGGAACGCCTTTGCAGGTGTCTTACATGTCTGCAAAGTGTTCTCGAATCTGAAAAACCTTGGAGGCTTAATGGATCATTGAATATACATACAGCTCACACAATTCTCTAATGGAAATGGAGCCAAATGTACATGACTCTCATCTGTACTTTGACTAGGCTTGCGGGTCGAATTTATGGCTTCTCGACTACTTATTTACTCCCATATGTAGCCCCGAGCCCACAGATAGCTTTGACTTCTTCTCGGCGGTCCCTCTGCATTAACAAGACTTTCACTGGCTGCTTCAGGTCTGTCCAAGGTCCCTAGTCCGAATACGCCTGTTAGCGCTGATCAACGTAACTCCACTAGCACGCTTCTGCACCCGGCTATGCTACAAACGACTGTCATCTTCACTATATCAGCCATATCTTTCTAGCTTAAAACAAAAACGTATCAATCAAGAGTCCTCCGCTAATACATAGATATCTGCTAGACACCGAGCATTACCGATCTAGTGTTAATCCAGATGCATACCCACTTACAGTGAAATATCAATAGCTATTTCATTCTATTTCACAGACAAAAAGATCATGACGGCCAGAACAGTACGTTAAAGACACAAAAAATATTTACATAGAATCAATATTTGCCTTATGACCACCACTGGTCTTACAAGTAACAAACTTTCTTAAATCATCCCATTAGCGGGTATACGGCCCCCTCTGCGAACAGATGTGTTCATCAGTGCACCAACGACCTGAGGTGGCAGAGATAACTATATGTGCATGGTGGGGACGGTAATGGACTTCGGTGAGCCCTTGACGTGCATAGGCGGATAGAGGCTGATAAGGATGTGAATGAATTCCTACTATCATAACATGCTATCACGACTTCCCAATATAGTAGTTTGGTTACGCATGCGTGACCACCGCGTAGGCAACCTCGATACATTTCAGTTTACATGCATATCTGGGCATAAGATCACTACTTGCCTTGATGTAAACAACATAGTAATCCCTTGCAATCTATTATAAACACATGTGACAAAACGATGACTTTTATATGTGGTCTAATTAGTTCTTAGGTATGGGACCGGTGTGTGTCCACCTGCCTACATTCTATTTTGGTGAGTCTGAACCAGTTGCAAAGGACACGCCTGCTAACTGAAAAACAACAGGTGTTGTAGCACAACTTGACGAATTACCCTGATTAAAACCACATATTAGAACGAAGTGGTAACTTCGTCCATCTCATGAAGTGAGGTGTGATGTGAGGTATTACAATGGGATTCCATACAATATGCCGTTAATAGATGCGATGGAACGCGATCTTATGCTATTGGAAGCGTTACCATACAAGGAAGGCGACTTAAGACAGTGGAATGTCATATTATGGGACTGACATGATGTGGTCTCATACGTCATGATGCCATGCAGTGCAGAACGATGCGAAACGGCAGCACTGAGTGGTGTCAGAAACTAACCATTCCGACGCACCTTTCAACGATACAACCGGAAGAGAAATACAAACAAAACATATCTGTGCATGGCCACTATCCCCCATGAACGGATGCTTGTTGTCTATAACCATCCACACCACTACCCCATAAAAACGGTTTTATCTCGTATCTCTGCTACCTCTGTCAAAGATTTCAAAAATTCAGAAGGGAAGCGAAAACGTCACGTATCGGCGCTTCTTGTGGTACTATACTATACTATATCCGTTTCCAGTTAAGTTCACGCTTCAATTTGTGCGCGTTATCGGCCTCGTTTTGGTAAGCCATCCTCCTTCAATCGCTCTCTCTTAAATAACCATCTGTTCAGTGCTCGCGCACAGCAAGCAAATTTCTCCATAATCAAAAAGTATTTTAACTTGGATGCTTAAAACAGACCGCAATCTTTCAGGTTATTCTTGATGATAACATCGGTGACTGCATCGAACACAAACTGGATGTTACCAGTATCTGTAGCGCACGTAAAATGAGTGTAGATCTCCTTCTCGCCCTTCCGACTGTTCAGATTTTCAAATTGCACTTGGATATACGATCCCGCTTCCTCGTATGTATTAGCACCTGTAAAGTAGACAAAAGGTACACTGCTATTATAACGTGTAATAATAGTTTGTCCTTGTCAACTGTATCATCTCTCGTAGGCGGCCCTTGCGGCACACAGTGACAAAATAGACACACTACCGCTACGTAAGTCTATCTTCAATTTTACCTTTTTATTACATCAGTTGACACAATAACCGAGTATAGTATGCATATCACTACAATTTTACCCTAACCAAGGAAAAAAAAATTAAGTTGCAATCAGGCCGAGCGCACAACTGAACGCTAGTGCACAGGAATTACATGAAGTTTGAAGAGATGCTAGAGAAAAGTGAAAAGTCACCACCGGGATCCGAATTCGCGGCGTGCTGCTCTACCAACTGACCAATGGTGACCCAGTGATAACATAGTTCACCGTTCTCTAGTCGCCACATACGCTCCTGATTCGCCATCGGTAGACATCGCATCCAGTTCAACGCCAATCGGGAGGCCAGCCTCTCCGTGCCATGTGACTTGACCATGGAGGGGCTGTCATCCGCTCCATCACGTTCTTCACTGCCCATTAAAAGTTAGAAAGTATTATAGTGGCGACATTTTCTCTTTTAGCTAGTAGCTCTTCAAACTTGATATTTTGAAATCACCTCTTCTCCATAACAGAAATTACATTTGGGAATGAATGGCCTAAGCAGGGCCAAGGCTAATTAACAACACCGATGATGATGATGATGATGATGATGGTAATGATAATGATGGTGATGATGCGTCAGTTGTCACCATTGGCGTGGTAACCACGGAGTGTCGGGATTGTAACACCCCCGAACGACATTTTTGCGATGATCACAGATAACACGAGTACACTGACCTCCATTTGCCATTCATATTCTATGGCACCTTAAAAGATTCTAACCCGCTTTCGACGCTATTCTCGTAGTCTGTCCTCTAGTTAATTTGCCACTTTTTCGGGCGAGACAGGTACTAATAGAAAATTCAGGTACAAAACAATTTATTTTAGGTTAATTTTACGCTTACAGCCTCTTATCCTGCAAGCAAGCCACCGCGACGCTTCTAAACTTTACGCAGGTAAGAACGATATGACACGAATGGAACGACTGTAATCCGGCCAAAAATAATAAATCAATCTTGGGCCAACAGTCACTTCGAAGGACATTATAAACTACCCTCGCAAAAGCATTTGAACACCTACATGAAATGAATATGGCGGATGCCAATAGCTGCAAATCTACTTTTGAATTGATTGCACTATAAATTCTAAATAGTATGATGGACTCTATCACAAAATGTACCAATCGAAAGGCCACTCTTTCAAGTTTCAGCGAGGTTATGCAAAATAGTTTCATTCACCTTTTCAACCTTGTTTTCATTTCCACTCATAACGATACAGTTTGCAAACGTCATCACAACAGACAGACAACGTGAACTAGTAATTCAAAATTTTGGATATATCTTTCGCTAACGTTCAAGTATCGAAGGAATATTTTACAGCAGACTTTAGCCTTAGGGATCCAAGACTGAATTCTGTTGATTTCAACCAGCTATGAATGTGAAATTGGCTTTTATTTTCTTGATAGTGTCATTCAGATTTGAGACCGTTGCAACGTTTTTAAAAATGTGGATTAATGGAGTAATAAAGAAATGGGAAATATATGAATGGAAAGCCAAACTACTAACCAATAGCTAGTATTAGTATTAATAAGCTTACTTCTGTTTTGATGTCTAACTCATTAATACTTCGTACAATAGCGTCGACTCTTCTTCACAGCTGCCAGACGAGAGGTCGTCGACTTAAAAGAGACTTTACAGTCAATATTATACCAATAGTTTAGGACAGAGTCAATCAATGACTCTTTATTCTCTAGAGGATATCGATTGAGTTGTTTTTTATCTCTAACTACAAATCTCACTAATGTTTATGTCAGGACTCTGAGTGCACGGATGCCACGAAGACTCATGCAAATCCTGGCACGTTTTGACACATGTGCTTTTGCGTAGTCCTGCTGCAAATAAAAGGACTTCTTTCATGGCCGTATATTTTCTTCACACTGTCAAACAGATTGCCTTGCAATATTGCAAAGAATTGATGACGCTATTATCAAACACGACAAGAGCCACTGGTCCGGTTAGCCCAAAACATCCACAAAACATAACTAAAGCTGTATTTTTTTATATTAACTGTGGGTATTTGGACTCTATTTTCTTTCTCCACACACGAACTATATTAGCATCGTTCTCCACGGAAAACTTTTCGTTCGCCCTAAAAATTACCTTCTCCCCATCCGACGGTAGCTATGACACCAAAATGGGCGCCCATATCATTCTGCACTGTCTGTTCTTGGCCAAAATAAATGGCTTTCGCTTCCTCTTGCACCTACGTATGGCGTATTTATGCAACACTCCTCTTACGAAACTGATCGAGGGTTGTCTTCTTTTTAACTTACAACAGTTCACTTTGTTCTTTTATTATCCGACTAGTTTGATATCGTTCTTGCCTTGATATACGACAAACGTTTCGCTTTGCCACAGCAGACAAATTCTCTGGTCGGCCACATCTCCACTGTTCCGCAACCAATCCCCTCTCCAAATAAAATTTATATAGTGAGCAGTTCAAGGCTTACATCCCATTTTTCTGCGATTTTTCGATAGGAAAGCAACTTTTCTTAAAAAATCTCCGATCTTCAAAAAAGTTTACTTTGGTAACCATTTTGGCAAAAACTTGACTCCATTTTCGCGCTAAATTCTTAAAGTAAAACTTGGGCTATATGTTTTCCTTTTTTGCAAGACGCCATTTTTGTTGCAAGCATTCAATCACTTTTGGGAGGCTAGTGTACGATTATGTATATACATGATGAAGACGAAATTGCCTTTCCAAGCCAACAAGGAATCAACTCATAGTTTGATTCAACTATTAAAGTAAAGTTTTACACCAGAACACCTTTCTCTACTTTAAACAAGCAGGTGTAAACTCATGTAAGGATCAGCAGACGTCCTGGACAACATCATGAGAATTGCCACACCTTGGTAACAAGCCATTTCTTCACTAAAAGCATTTGCAAATTTTGATAACCCTTAATCTTTTGTTGTATAAACTGGCGGTAACAGCGTATTAATTGCTACTAAGCAATTCATAGTCGTGCGCGGTCTGAAAGAGACAAATAAGTAGTGCACCTGTTGAATACTTTGGACAGTAATGTAAAAATGCGTTATTTGAACGAGATTAAAGTGATTCGTGTTGGCTTACGATGTCATTTGCGAGTAGCGTAATAGTCAAGATCTTGACAAAAGCAGCATGCAGAACAGGGACGTGTTTTGCACACGTCGAGAAAGGTAATCACTCTGAAGATGGAGTGTATAAGGCCAGGTGGAAGATCTCTGCACAACTTCAAAGGATAAGCGAAAGAGGGTATGTATAAAAGAAAATGCGCGGTGAAGAATATGATGAAAATAAAGATGAAGGTGAGGAGGAGGAGGATGACGATGATGATCATGAAGGTGATCATAATGATGATGATCATGAAGGTGATCATAATGATGATGATCATAATGATGATAATGATGACAATGATGGTGATGACGATGAAGATAATGAGGAGCAGGAGGAAGGGAAAGTGATAGGACGATGAAAAGAGAGGAAAAAGAAGAAAAGAACAAGACAACAACGGCAATAAAAAGGGAAAAACGACGTCGACGAAGAAGAAAAAAGGGGAGGAGTAACGAATACGGGGAATGTTTTTCTTACTAAACGCGTAAAAATCGCGCGATACCCCACCCCTCACGTAGTAGTGGAAACACCACAATAACAACTAGCAAACGTATTACCTGTGTATTCGGGGAAGCAGATGGTCAGCGGTGACTTCTTGATCTTGTCACCAAACAAATCCTTCTTGTTCAGGAAAAGGATAATGGACGTGTCAATGAACCACTTGTTGTTGCAAATGGAGTCGAAAAGTTTCATACTCTCATGCATACGGTTCTAAAACGGAAAATACCATTAAAATGATCACAAGTCTGTTTAACCCAATGTTACCACAACCAAGATCCATGTCGTAATTCATGCACTGTCGGGAATGTATGACGTAACACGAGGGGCTGACAACGCATAATCACTTGACGATCTACCGAATTCACAGTAGTGGTATAGTGGTAGAGCGTCAGACTCACAATCCTAGGGTCGTGAGTTCCAAACGACCCTGACCTTCCCTGCCACGATCCCGGAGGTACTGTGCTCTGTCATCTGCTCTCGTGAAGTGAAAAAACTATGTTTTGAGAGATTGGACAGATAGGAGACTGCACACATGAATAAATTGCAACTTGAAGGGGGAAAGTAACCCCGTTCCTACTAAAAAAAAGGAAGAAATTCACACAACTTCAGGTTTAAGAAAATGCACCTGAGATACTGCCGTTTTGAGCTCGCATGGGCAAGATCATTGGATATCCTATCTTTGGTAAATATTCTTCTCACGTTTTCGTATCATGACCTTTGGATTGATGACTTTATGTAAAAATACAAACCCCATCATTGCATAATACATTATGCTCCTACGTTCAAATCTCTAGCACAGCCACTGAAGGATGAAAAATTTTGCTGGACATTTTGTGAGGGGTAAACTACTCTTGAGAAAGGGGCACGTGATTTTTGAGCGTTTTAAAAACATTTTTGGATTTTCAGTTTTTACTTTTCTTTGATTTTTTCCAGATTTTTTCCCTTGATTTTTGATTTTCCCATCGATTCCATTGACGTTTGCTTTTTTCGATTTTTTTTTCGTCATGCGTACGTGATTTTGTAAAGTGAGTTACCCCTCACGAAGCGAGAGCTGTATGGCCCTTGAAAGGTGGCAGTGCGCTAACATAAATGATAACAAAAAAACAAACGCTATCATAAGCTACTAAAGACAATCGAACCATCTGTACAATGTTTGTTTCTTGTTCTCTACTTGATTGTATTCATAATAAATGCCTCAAAGAGGAATGGGCTCCTACGTTCAAATGTAAAGTGGGTAGACGATAACACAAAATTTTATCAATGTTACAACAGTAATATGTACCCGTTTGCAAGTTACATCGCACTCTACAGTCCACTGTGCTGATACTAAGACTTCAGCTATGTGACCAGTTAAACATGACGGTGAACACGTAAACCTGACACGGGTAACCTTTTTCAGGTGGTGGGCTGGATCTGCGGTTGGTATGGAAGTCGTGGGTAAATATTAAATGATCACTACATCTCTTAATAAGCATAGCGTCTCTCAGTATATCGAGGCTCGGATTTGCAAAAAAATATATACGCGTATTGCTAAGCATATTCCTGCTTCAGAACAACAGTGAAACCGCGAAAAAGACACGCATCTGCAAATCAAGCACCCACTTTAAACAGAGAGCCTAGGAAAGGGAGAGTTGAAATTATCTTCTGCTGGGTAACACATGCATTCCTTGCGACCATTTAAGTGCCTTGCGGAATACAAATGAGATGGTTGTTCAAAATCATGCATCATTCAAACTCGCATATTGCTAAGCATATTTTGAGCCTTAAACTTGAAAAGTTTAATGCATATTATGGTTCGTGCAAATTTTTAGTATGATTATAGGAACGGAATCAGCAGAAAACTCTAATATATTTCTGGGATGACCATAAAAGTAAAATCATAGTCATGTTTTCATGGCGATGCATTTTCTCTTATGGGGAAAACATTGGGAACAACCAACTGTATCAGTCTCCTTGTGGAACGGTCTTTCTGCAAAATAACAGTCCTTCTGACACCTATACTTGCTACGGCAACTCGGGTCGCTCTTGCCCACACCAATAACACCTTGGAACTGTCCACTGGCCGATAAAAAACTCCTCAGACTCCTCAGACTTTCTATTTTATACGCTTTTTTCAAACAACCCAAGGACCGGACTAAAGAGCCGCATACCTTGAATTGAGGTTGCCAATGCCTGATGTGAACAATCAATCTTTGGAACGGGCTTATTGATATCACGATAGGCAGATAAAACTTAAAGATAAAAGAGCAATCAAAGAACTGGACTAGCTTTGAGTTGGACTTAACACAAATTATAAAACGCTGACTGGCCGTTGACTTTATGTTTTATACTCAGAGGTTTATTCCGGGGCAATTACTATATTCCATTTATCTTAAACCTATCTTCATTATTTACACGAAGAGATGGCTATGACGTACAGCAGGAAGTAAACTCACCGTTTCTTCGTCCTCTGTCAGTACAAGGTCATACCCACTCAAAGCAACACAAAAGATGATGGCTGTCACTCCTTCGAAACAATGTATCCACTTTTTCCTCTCTGATCTTTGGCCACCGACGTCAAACATTCTATACAAAGGGCAAAGTGTTAAAACCTATTAGTATTAGGACAGGAGTTATCAGGTCTGGTACGATAACAAATATGGATGGGAGGGGAGGGGGAGAGAGGGGGGGGGGGGGGGGGGGGGGGGGAAGGCTACAGTACTTAGGCACACAAATAATCCTCCCACAGAATTGACCCTTCAAGGTTTGTGGAAGAAATGTCAAGCTATGTATTGCCACTCACTTGAAATGAAGGTCCTTGAAAACGAAGTGTGTCTCAACTATTCCAGTTGTCTTCACCCTGGTCCGCAGTACATCTTGTTGAGTCGGTACGTAGTCCGGTGCGCCAATCCTGTCTAGCGCTGAAAGGTAGCTGCAGAAAAACAGAGTGGGAAAGATAAGTGCTGTAAAACTCAAAATTAACTCTGAATCATCAAGCACTCACATTAACCAACACATCGGCGCATTTTAAATATACATGCAAATGTGCTCTTGAAGGCAGACGATAACAAGGCGCTGTAGAAATTGATGGTCTTCTCGCTCTCGCTCTGTACAAATCTATTTAGCTCTAGTACCAGTTCTCTTGGGCTTAGCTCCAACATCTTCGCGTTAGGATTTCCTTGTCTTAGTCCTCTCCATGATATGCAAGATGACACACTTTCCATCAATAATAACCTGAACAAGGCTTCCGGAATCAAGTCACTGATGTTGCAGTGTGTGAGGCAAAATGTTACAGTATGGATTGCTTACGGCACTTCTATATTAATAATCTGACAATTTCGGAGCGGTTTCAAATTAATTTTCCGCGAATAGCTGTCTTCTACAACGCAATTTTTCATGGGTGTTCGGGTATTTCATAGCTTATGAAAACGATTCTTCTTTCGTCATCCATAGCAAAACAATCTGTCCCTCCCCGACTGAAAACTCTAGACCCAACATTATCAGCCTCTACTTGAGACAGAATATTGCGAGGCAGAATATTTGGGGTAGGGTGGGGTGGTATGGGGCTTAATTGTGGTCTACTCAACAATGGTGTAGCCACTGTTTGATCGAACTGCAAATACGAGTACATGACTTTAAAGTTTACCTTTGATATTTTGTTCATTATGTCTCATGAAATCGATCTGACAGGTTAGTTTTGGTCTCTCGTAACGTTTTTCGTAGTTGTACCTGGTTTATTCACGAACTTTTTCCAGAACAAGGCAATTTTTGACGTCATAAGGAACAAATCTGACGTCATAAGAAATAGGGGATTTCAGTTGTTGATGCTGAAAAATTCAATACTAGGGAAATTCAATACGAGGGAAACATGTCGGCGGCCAACAGTGCAGTCTTTGCTTGGATTTACGTGAAGTATACTCAACGTACGGCAAAAAGAATACACAAAGGCTTTTCAGTTCAGTACCATTAACAAAATATCAAAAATTTCTGACCACTGAAGATACCCTTTAATGTCCACCAAGTAATAAAATTCTCATATTGAACTTGATTTGTCCCTTTCAAGGGAACCCCTTGGAATTGGAATCCAAACGCATTTTTAATTTCTAAAACAGAATCGTTGGGGAACACCGCTCCCTCGCCTTTTTAGAAACTCTCCGTTTGGTCAACATAAAAATAAAGGAGCGGCTAAAATCTGATTACGGACCAAAAAAATTTTGATTTGAATAATTTAAGGTATACCGAATTTATGGAAATATCAGATTTAAGGAAATATCAAATTTAAGGAAACACGAGAGTTGAAATTAGACGAGAAAGATATTTAAATGCCGTATAAATCCATGCATAGAGCAACCCGCGGCGGCACTGAATGATCTAGATTGCTCTTATTTTATCAATTTGTGGTTAGTCCACATCGGAATATGTTGTCAAAATACACGCCAGTCGTACATAACTACGACGGACTTTGGCGGCTCCCTTGAAACGTGGTCAGTTCCTCGTGCTTTGATAATTAAAAATCAATTCGGTTTCCCGAGAACTGAGTAATCTTGATAGAACTGTGACAAATTGCGGCAAGCATGGGGCCAGACATTTATGAAAACATGCTAACAATGAGCCAATGTGGAGTAGCAATGGATCAGTCGGTTAATTAGATGGCGGGCAAACTCTGATAATCTGGATCAATTTCTAACGTCTGTTGGGCTGTTCACAGTCTAAGCGTTCCTTAAATCTATTATGTCTATATTTTCTGTAGACCAGATTCTGTTCTTGTGGTGAGCGCAAGCAATCTTGCAAACATCTTTAGCGGGAATGTCACCAACTAAAGAGCACGAACTCGACAAAAACCTTTGAAAGGCTGGTGTCCTGGACGAGCAAGGGAACTGGGGTTGATACTTCTTAAACGGGGTCGAGCATTAATAATATCTATAAAGAGGGCATACCAACATCAAAGAAGCGTATTACTACACAAATGCTAAATTATCAAGCCTGTTAGAAGCCACTGAAAGAGAAGTATACATAACCTTTGGGGTAAGCTAAAATCCAATAGGCTTTTACTCAGGCAGCCATGAAGAAATGGGTTTCTCAAAAACGTTAACAACCCATCACAAAACGCCCTTGGTCAAGTGAACACATTCCTACTAAATTAGTCTAAACTTTGAAAACAGAAAAAAGGCCAGTTTTCCTAGTCATTGTCAAGATTTCTTATTTCATTGAAAATTTCTTGCAATAAAACTTCTGACATTCGTTGACAACAAATAAGCCAAGGATCGACAGTATAGTGTCCCTTGCTGCAGTGAAGTGTTCTGTGGTAAAGTGATGTGTTATGTGGTACCGTAAAATGTTCTATCGCGTAGTACGGTGTCTTGTCCTGCACTACAGTGTGCTGTCGCCCAGTACGGTGTAGTGTAGTGTAGTGTAGTGCAGTGCAGTGCAGTGTAGTGTAGTGTAGTGTAGAGTAGTGTAGTGTAGTGTAGTGTAGTGTAGTGTAGTGTAGTGCAGTGCAGTGCAGTGCAGTGCAGTGTAGTGTAGTGCAGTGTAGTGTAGAGTAGTGTAGTGTAGTGCAGTGCAGTGTAGTGTAGTGTAGTGTAGTGCAGTGTAGCGTAGTGCAGTGTAGTGTAGTGCAGTGTAGTGCAGTGCAGTGTAGTGTAGTGTAGTGTAGCGTAGTGTAGTGTAGTGTAGTGCAGTGTAGTGTAGTGTAGAGTAGTGTAGTGTAGTGTAGTGTAGTGTAGTGCAGTGTAGTGTAGTGCAGTGTAGTGTAGTGCAGTGTAGTGTAGTGTAGTGCAGTGTAGTGTAGTGCAGTGTAGTGCAGTGTAGCGTAGTGTAGTGTAGTGTAGTGTAGTGCAGCGTAGTGCAGTGCAGTGTAGTGTAGTGCAGCGTAGTGTAGTGTAGTGCAGTGTAGTGTAGTGTAGTGTAGTGTAGTGTAGTGTAGTGTAGAGTAGTGTAGCGTAGTGTAGTGCAGTGTAGTGTAGTGTAGTGTAGTGTAGCGTAGTGTAGTGTAGTGTAGTGTAGTG
>JAAAKL020007255.1:0-17087 GCA_010016065.2 Carybdea cf. marsupialis auct. non (Linnaeus, 1758) | reverse complement strand
ATCATCACCATCATCATCATCATCACCATCATCATCATCATCACCATCACCATCATCATTATCACCATCACCATCATCATCATCACCATCATCATCATCATCACCATCATCATCATTATCACCATCATCATCATTATCATCATCATCATTATCACCATCACCATAATCATCATCATCATCATCATAATCATCATCAACAACAACAGTATCATCATACATGATCATCATCAAACATTAGTATTATTATCCTCATGTTCACTGTATTATTACCATTATTACGCTAATTATCATCGCTATCTGATTAAGTACGAACGGAAGGTAACATAATGCGATTATTTAGTTTCTTGAGATGGCAAGGAATGTTTTATAAGCAATTAAATTCTATGGAGGCTTTGTCTGCTCTAGGCTCTCTTTTGTCTCCAACAGAAAGTTAAGTGTCCAAGCTTTTTTTAAAAAGCCTTGTTGATGTTTTAATGCTTAAGGCTTTCATCTTTTGGTACTTTAAGAAAATTTATTAACACTTAATGGAATCAAGGAAATGGATTTAATTTTGTGAAGTTTATTTTTCCTATTTGGGTTTCTGTACAAATCGTAATGGTAATTTCTTGATCTGTTCGAACATACCTCATTGTAACAGGGGGGACAGCTGAAACAGATTCAAAATCAGTCTTTTGGTTTTGTTGTCAAAATGTTCTATTGTACACCGATGTAGCTCAAAGGGTATTAAAATGCAAAGTCTGGAAGGAATTGAGTAAATAAGAGAACAAAAATAATAGAATAACGTCATTTCTGTGGCAACAGTGTCAGGTATAGGACAAGAGTACTTATGTCATACGGCTCAATGTTAAACAACTTGTTCCACCTTTCATTGTTGATACCATTGTACGTGCTAGGATAACATTGCAGTATGAAATGTAATAGATATGTCTTGCGGTTTTTAAACAGTTACCTAAAACTTGATGTCATAGTTGCATGCTGGTGGTCTGTTCTAGGTGGCGTATTTATAGATGATGACTGTAAGTTCTATTGATGACGTTGTTAGGGCACGGCGAGTAAACACGTAGTTATTTACCTTTACAGCTTCTTCCATCTCCTACCATTCCCTCTTTGCACTTACAATAATATGATCCTATGGTATTATAGCAGATGCCATAGTACTTGTTGCATGTATGCACTTCAGTGGTGCACTCGTCGATGTCTACATATGAAAAATTGAAATAGTTTACGTACCCTCTTTATCAAAGTATTGCTAAAGATAGCAAATAAATCATTTGAAGTAATAATCACTCTTTTACTCAATTAATCGATTGATCGCTAAAAAATTTCCTTTACTAATACATCTCTATCATGACAAATCAATCTTCTAAAAATTAGCAATCAATCAATCCGACTGCCATTTTATTAAATTAATCCTTAGCTATCATTCTTAGTACGAAAGTGGTAATGCAATCTATCATCAACTTTTCTAACAAGCAATTTATCTACCTATGAATCGATTGATTACGAAACCAATCGATTGATCAGTAAGCCAAAAAAAAAGTTCAAGGAACTAATTCACTGCTCTGTCGATGAGCCGATCGAAAAATCCTTCAAACAGTTGATCAGCCACTAAGTATGGTCGAGTAATTAATCATTTAACAAGTTGTATAAACAAGTAATGAGATTAGAATTGTAAATTGAAAATATAGAAAAAAGTAAAAACATTAAAAAAAATATAAGAGGAGGCAGATTATGGCCCTATAACTGCTGGGAAAGGATTCGACATTTTTATGTATTTTTTTTATATTGTTAGTACGTTTGAACAGGAGTAAACTGAAACAAACCAAAGCACTTGTATCCATTGCCAGAAAATCCAATCTTGCAAGAGCAGGTGTAGGATCCTATGGTATTGTTGCACGTTGCATTGACATGGCATGGGTCGATGAGCGTGCACTCATTCACATCTGTGGGAAAAAAGAAAGCATTTTGAATTGTAAGTAAGTTGGCCTTTCTTACTGATCACGGATTCCATGACGATTTTCCCGCTATCCTAAAAATCCTAACAAAAGTCGAATCAAACAATCTCGGCATTCAATACGACGCTCTTATCAATCAAAGATTTTAAAGTTTCCTCACAGTGGCACGATTAGGAGCTATGTCGGATTTCGTGACCCCTAGCGAGGTCATTTTTTTGCCTGTGGAAAATAAATTATAAATTTTGTACGGTAATAAATACAAGCCAGGAATATGTGACTTTTTCTAACTTTACGCTCAACTAATATGTACAGCTAAGGGCGTGATCATAACGTATTCGAAGTGGATGCTTGGCATAATTTTGCTATCTCTTCAATTCTAAATCCAAGTGAAAGATAATAACATTGATTTGGATAATTATTGTAAGCCTTTCACTATATTTGAGACAGTATATGTTAATCATCTACTAAGACAATGGCTAGCACCATTAGGTCGAAGGACCCTTTGGAGGTTTACGAGGGATATTTTAATGGTCGGAAACCTGTTCAAAATTGAATCGAGTAAAATATCATCACTACTGTATAGGGTCTGACGTTTTAAATAAAAAGCACAACAAAACTTTCTAATTTCATTCTAATTAGTGAAACCAATAGTTGAACCCTTGTTTGGGAATCTGACTCATAAATACCTATCTTTAGAATGCTACTGGTCTCTTGGGGGCTTACAAGTAACACAGGAGAGAGTCTACGGCAAGATAATAAGGTAGACATCTGTCTAACAAATGTTTACTTTTGGAGAGGCGGCAGTACTTCAAGTCCCATATTTGGTCTTCCTTTCATATCTCAGTAGATTCCTGATTGCAGATTTTTTAGTTTACTTTGTTATGGAATTTTACTTAATGCATTTTTAAAAATCGTTGTGCTAGACATAATCGACTTTATTGTAATGTATATTGTAGTCATTGGAGAAAAATATCATTTTTTGTAACACAGTAGTGGCATAGCGGTAGAGTGTCAGACTCATACTCTGAGAGTCGTGAGTTCAAACCGACCCTGAGCTTGCCTACCCCGATCCCCGAGGTACTGTGCTCTGTCATCTGCTCTCGTGAAGTGGGAAACTATGTTTCGAGAGATAGGACAGAGCGGGGGGGAATACATGCATGAATAGCAAAGGATAGCAAGCATAAAATAGCACGAAAAGTAAGCAAAAAAAGTAAGCATGAATAGATTGTCATCCGAAAAGGAAAAGTATCTCGTTCCTAGAAGTGGGTTCGGCTTTGATAAGGATGAATAAAATAAAATTTCGAATACATTCATATCTTCTCTTAAATCAAAGGACATTAGAAATTGCTTCATATCGATAAAGCCACCTTGATTACTACTGTAGACAATAGTTCATAGGTCAGAGGTGAGAAGTGCTTTGTTCCTTACAACGTAAGCTATGGACCACCCTATCTGACAGTTGCCATGCCCTATCAAGAAGTATTAGACATTACGTCACGATGACGTGATTGTGACATGTTATTGCTCCAGCGAGCGTAGAGAGGAAGAAACACTTTTCTTTAGCAAAATTTTGTTCGTTGATCATGTTTCTTATTTAGTGGCAATGGAATTGGCTACAATTCGTCGACGCAATCACAAATATTAAGCAACGTCTAAAAATGGTTCCTGGGAGCAATTCTTGTCAAATTCAAATTTTTTGATTGGAGTAGATGTTCTCATGCAAATAGCCATGTTATGAATCTTTTAAAATCTATGGGTAACCTCTGGCCAATCTATGACCATCCCTTGTCGTAATTTGCTATTATTGAATGTGTAGGGACGTCTGCCATTTCAACTACAACTTTCCTGATCTTAGGAGGAATCAAAGGGGAGTCAATGGGGAGTAGGAAAGGGATCAAAAGGGAGTAGGAAAGGGAACAAAAGAGAGCAAGAAAGGGATCAAAAGAGAGCAGGAAAGGGAACAAAAGAGAGCAGGAAAGGGGTCAAAAGAGAGCAGGAAAAGGAACAAAAGAAAGTAGGAAAGGGAACAAAAGGAAGTAGGAAAAGCATGAAAAGAGAGTAGGAAAGAGATCAAAAGAGAGCAGGGAAGGAAACAAAAGGGAGTAGGAAAAGAACAAAAGGGAGTAGAAAAGGGACCAAAAGGAAGTAGGAGAGGGAACAAAAGGAAGTAAGAAAAGTATGAAAAGAGAGAAGGAAATAGATCAAAAGAGATCAGGAAAGGAAACAAAAGGGAGTAGAAAAGGGACCAAAAGGAAGTAGGAGAGGGAACAAAAGGAAGTAGGAGAGCCTTGTCTTGGTCTAATGGCTTGTCTCAGATACACTAAAACAGTAAGTCAGAGTGATAACAGAAAACATCAGTTTGGTGAACTTAGTCCATCGGTAACAATAATTTGCGCATTTGGCTAAATGGGAGCAAATGACAGAAGAGTGAAAAAAGTTTTGTTGTTAAAGCTGATCATCTGTGTTTCTAACTGTACTTACGACAACTCATTGTGTGAAGTATAATTTTTACCTCCATTGATTTTTTTAGAACCTAATACCAGAAATAATCCTCGGGTACTTAAAAATTTTAATTGCAACATATATAGCTACAAAAGCTGCAGACCTAAATTTTTCTTGTTCAAAACAAAAGTTGCCTGCTAAAGCTTTTGCTCTGTTTCCAAAGTTCTACAATTAGAACAGTTTTGTCAAGACTTCACATAAAACGATTAATGTATAAAAACGTACCTCGTGTTTAATCTTTAGACAGATGTTTTTGAAAATGTAAATAGCAACTTTAAAATGGCAATTATTATGTTGCAGAAGGTTTGAAGAAATCTTCCACTTTTGTTGCAACGTCTCTCTCCTCTACACCGGTGATTGTAATTCAGATTTGTACGATAAGGTCAGAGAGCAACGAAGTATCTTGTGGTCATTAAGAGCTTTATCAGCAACTTTTGTCTCGCCTAACAACCGTTATGAAGTCTCCTAACCCACTGTGAAGGTGGTGTACAATTTCCCCAATTTTCAGAAAGAGAAAACAGCTTTTTGGAGACCAATTAACAACAACTTTACATGATAAGACATTATGCACGAAAAACAGATCCCTTATCAAAATATACCACTTATTGTTGCTTCATAACCTTAAAATCTAACTGAGATAGTGATTGAAACACTTTTGTGTCATGTCTGCTCACTAAGTGCAATTTATTTGTTCGTAGAGGGATCAACTATGAGTCAAAAAGTGCATTTGGGATCTGTAGGAATTGGCATTGGAGGAAACTTAGCTCAGCTTGTGGAGAGCTGGTCTAGGAAGCAAAGGGTTGATGGTTCGAATCAGATGTTGATTTCTTGTACGTAGAAGGCAAACTACATGGTCAGAATAGTCGTGATTAGACTTCCCATAAACAGCACTTTGATGGCGTTTCTACGTTTTCAGTCGATAGAATTTACAGAAACGATAAAGAAGCGGCTGAAAAGTGCGCGAGAAGAACCTTGAAGTGGTTTCCGTGACCATGGTACTAGTCAGAAATGTTAATTTTACTAATTTAAGGAAACGAAGAAAATGCTGAGCATCCCCACAATGCAATACCCAGACAGTTCAGCAAATCTGCATTTCGAGATTGCTGCAGAGATTTTAAGTTTCGGTATTCCTTAGCTCCATTTTGAGCCCCTGTCCCTTCAATAATAGGATAACCTACTAGCAGAAAAGGAAGAAGAAGAAGAGGAAGAAGAAGGAGGAGGAGATGAAGGTTAAGAAGAAGGAGGAGAAGAAGGAGGAGTAGAAGGAGGAGTAGAAGGAGGAGTAGAAGGAGGAGTAGAAGGAGGAGAAGAAGGAGGAGTAGTAGGAGGAGTAGAAGGAGGAGAAGAAGGAGGAGGAGAAGGAGGAGAAGGAGGAGAAGAAGAAGGAGAAGGAGGAGAAGAAGAAGGAGAAGAAGGAAGAGGAGCGAAACGAGAAGTAAGAGATATGCAAGAAGGACCTAGTTATCATTATAGCTCAAAATTTTATATATATTATCTTTGAAAGAAAGATGTCAATTGTCATCAACATCATTTACATTTCCAAAAATTGCACAGAAATGGTTAACATTGATATACGTTTGTTTTATGTCGCACATGAAAAGCAGTTGTATTTAATACAATGTTTTATTGTAGTTGAATTAGAGTATGCCAGAGTGATACATGGAAAAGTTGTAGTAGCTGTTTACTTCAATTGATGCCATTTTGGGAATGTTACCATGTTAAAGGAAAGGAAACAAGGCCGGGGTACGCGTATGCATCGCCTTGTCATTTACTGCCTACTAATTCCAAAATCGTTGCCCTTTGAAAACAATTCTTTTAGGGAAAAGAAATAACTATTATTAAATTAAATCATTGTTAGTTTAGTTTAAAAAGTGGCAAGCAAACAGAGACCACTATTGACACACAAACACTTCTATTTTTACATTTTTCGAAGTGATGCTGTTTACATCGTCAGAAGAATGCCATGAAAAGACGTCATGAAGGGTAGTACAAGGTAACAACACTTAACGCAACAGAATGGCAAGAGAGGGATGTAGTAGTGTCAGACACAAAGAGCATTACGAAGATGATATATGGTTGTTAGGATAAAAAGAACACCTTTCTTACAATTGTTGTTTTAGTTTGATACACAGAATCCGTATCTTACTTGTCTCGTATTATCAAACATACTAGAAATATTTGCGGTCTCTGTAACGTATGGACAGAATCTGGGGTTATCCAGAATGCTCTTGATAATTGTGTGGTTTGATGCCAAGGCCCTAAAAACTATTGAAGTAATGCAGCAGCCAGAGCTGTTCCTTCAATTTGACTTTCTAGGCTGTAATGAATTTTGCAATGACCATCTTCTGGGACCATGGACATGTAGATCTCTAGCAGATGGCAATATTGTAATCTCTTTTATCTAGCACGAAATGCTGTAGGTATTACATCTTATCCAAAAGCTTGATAGAATTGTCCCCGAGCTACACCTGCACTAACCGATCTAGCCAATTGATCTGACAACTTGAAGAAAGACCTGCACCTACAAGCATGTCTTTCAATGAAGAGTTGTAAACCCAGTACTAGTAAAGAGCAGCTCAATGTCCCTAGAAAATTGCGTCGCCTCATGACCATCTTCGCTCGGCAAGAAGTAACAGATATGTCATTAAATGCTAGAAAAATTATGGAAGTCTTCCTTTATGCAAAAATTCGAAAGAGAAAGGGAAACTATTTACACAATTCATGAATTCATAAATAAGCCGATATTTGGTCCTCAGACAAGGCTAAATCTTCAACAATCCCTCCTCTCGGTAGTAAACAGAAACTTAATTATTGTAGTATTGAACCGCACCCATCTGTAGCATTGGGGAATCAAGTCAAGATGGTAACTCTAATGGAAACTTTGGATATTATTTAGGGGTGATCTGATCACGGGCCTTACTATCAAAGTATAATTATAAAAATAAGGAGAGGATGTCTTTTCCTACTTCAAAAGTATTATCCTGGCAATCAGCTTCTAGAGTTTAACAAAGGTGTTGTCCTCCACCCAAAAAATTCTTTGAAACACAAAATCCATCATCATAATAATGACATGAGGTGACTTTGATTTTGATGACTGCGATTATTCATAACTTGACTGCAGTTCTGACAATCAGAGTCATTCTACTTTGAATCCAACTTTGTAGACAATTTTACCTATGGTTTACCGCCTAACAACAAGTGGTCAGTTCCCAAGTGCTTAACTGGTAATTTCTGGTCTTCTATTACCTTCAATTAAAGAAGTTCTGTGTATCGCTATGCGGTCCGGCAGGGGGCCAATTGTGGGCTAATGTTGCCCTGGAGAACAGGCATTGCATTTCCGCTTCTTGCAGAATTATTAATATTTGGTATATTAAGTGTAAAAGCATTTTTTCCAGTCTGTCAAGGCATGTTAATGGCAGTTAAACGTATCCAAAACTGCAAATTTTGGCTAGACCCACAGGAAACTGAATTAGTTTTTGCGATTAACATAAAAAGTATCGAGAACTTCTAATACTTTAGGCATGGTTTACGCACATTACAGCGTACAATTCTCTGAGACAAATGTTCAAGAAATATTTTTTTGTATTAATGGTTAACATCCATCAAAAGTAAACTATATATTTGAAATAGATACGAAATCTCTCCCTTCATTACTATGGTGGTCAACACGATGTCTGTAATATTGCGAACAATACACTACTACTGACGAGGCAATGACGGTGGCTCCTCGCTCTGCTCCAAAATGCCGTGTCAGTTCAATGAAGTACTGGTCTTAGCATGTACGAAGTATTTTCAACATCTTATAGTGATGTTATCCCTGTTTACAAAGCTTGATACAGATGCGATGTTACTGTTACATCTTGTTAATAGAAGCTTACTAATAAACTGAGTAGCTTTAGTTCCACATGTTGCGATTCTGGTACGACGTTTTGATACCAAATATAAGACACTGTGGATAGGTATACTGTTATCTGTAGGTCACAACAGCTCAAATCACTATATACAAGGCATTGCTGATTTTGTACGCTATCAGGAAATATACAGTGTAGACAAGGCAAGCCAAGAGTACAGTACTATTCAGAATAAACATTACATTGGTAAAGAAGTAAACATTCTATAAAAAGAAAGGTTTAAGGCAGCAACGGTGAAAGTTATCAACCCAAGACATACCTCTTTTCATCCTTTGCGATGCAGATGACAAAACAAAAAATGTCGTTCCAAAGAAAAGAAAAGTCATTGCAAATACTTTAAGCAATGAATGATATTCCATAATGATGTTACTTTGACGCATGTAGTCTAGTGAAAAGATATCGTGCAGGCGACTCGATACAGATGCATTCCGAAGACAGCATTCGTCTTATTTATGTTCGCCTAAGTGGTATATAACTTGATCACTGAAAAAACATCTGCAAAATTTCAGTCCTTCAAATTACGGTTAACTTTGCGGTCCCCATTGAAAAATTGGATTCAATCATTTCTATTGATACTGTCCCAACCACAAAATCAAGATTGTTCGGTGTCAAAACAGGTCGGAGCAATATTGCCACGAATGTACAGAAAATATCGTCGCTAGTTGGTGATTTTACTAGAATCATGGCGAGAGTGCCCACGCTGAGGGGTCAAGAAAACCAACTGGCATAGACCATGAAAATAGAGACAATGCATGAATTGACGAGAAAGACTCTTTTTACCTTAAAAATCCACCCCATGCAGGCAGGAACAGAGGAACGAGAGTGCAGGTTGACAACGAGAACAGATTTTTACAAAAGCAGGCCAACACTGGTGGTAGAGGTAGATGGAGTTTATCGTCAGCCTCATAAAGTCAATTTGAATTTCTTTGGCATACAGACACAAATATTTGAATACTTGTAAAACGATTAGATGAATAGAAAATGGGTTACTATCTCATGTATAGGTTGAAAGGGACTGCAAGAAAATGATGCTGAATCATGGTTACAAAATTTTTCTGTCATTATTGCAGGTGTAATCCAATGGCGGAATATCTGGTTATTAGGTTCACAAAGAATGAATGAAAGAAGAAGTGTTGCAATGTGGATGATATTCTTAATCGTTTCTTATTCCTCAAAATGGGGAAGTGGACTTTTGTATGTCAGAGAATTAGCCAACGGACAGTGATACTTGAATAATTTTTAATAGGGGCATTGTATCCCACGTTGCTATTAATGTCGGAGTTTTTTACGCTGTAAAATTAGAGGTAAGTTGTCAGGAAATAGCTTGTAGTAAGGGCAAACTAAAAATTTTAAAAGCCCTGATTATAAAATACCGTTTCAGCATGTTAAGTCTTCTTTGAACTGCAAGATTATTGATGTAACGCAGTTTCTTCTTTTTTTCATGCTTTTTTTATAATTACGAAATTGTTTAAAAGTTATAACTGTGATTTTTGCTCCCCACTACCCTTCATTTTAGACTTCCACTCAATAAACATTTTGCAATACCCTTCATACAAGATGCAGCAGCTACTATTAGGATAAATACAACCTAAATAGATGTAAAACCCTTATGGTTTTAAGGCTATCTATAAAATAAAATGATTTTCTTACCTACCGTTTGTACCGTGAATATAAGACATTATTTCACCAAGTACAATTTATAAATTCCTACATCTGAGAAAGAAGGATTTTCAAATAGTAAGGTTAATGCTGTGATTCGCCATTTCTTATATTTCCCAAGTAGCAAGTTCCCTTTGCGACCGGAAGATATTTCTTACCTGAACAATTGGTGCCGTGACCCCTAAATCCCGTATTGCATTGGCAGAAAAATGTTCCCTTTTGGTTCATACAATATGCATCTGGATGACAATTATGAAGATTAAGTGCACATTCATCGATGTCTAAAAATGGTATGAGAATCGAAAAAAATCACAGTCCAGTAGAACAGATGTCTGATGGAACATAACTAAACTTTCGCATCGAATATTCTAGCAAGAAAACAGGGAATGGAGATCCTAACCATATCAAGTCCATATCGCTCTGCTCTACCCTCTTGCTTGGAAAATAAAATGGTTTTTGAGTATAGGAAAGGTCATGCGCATTACATCGTTACACACTCATGTTCAACAAAGTAATATCTGTAATGAAAGCGTTTATCCGTTAGGTCTTCAATACGAGTAGACGTGTAAACATGAGCGAATGAATAACAAACCATAGCGGAGTCGAGTGGTAGGGGTTAAATTTACTTAGTCAAGAATCTAAAAAAAATTCTGCTGATTAACATAACAAATATATCAGTTGAGAACGCTGTTTCTCAGGTATGTTACGAAAAAAGTGCGTAAACTGAAACTGAGTTCTTTATCAGAGAGAAACACTCATTTGGTTTCATAATTGTACCCCATGGCGCCACTAGTGTAGCTCAAATGAAATTCTTAAACGATGCTTTCAATCAAACACTATACTTCATAATCTCATGGCCTGTATTTCTTATGGTAATCAACAGGTCAACTGGACTAAGTTATAGAGGCATTGCTGCAAACAAAAGCAATTTTTTTCGTGCGATACTCCTCAAAGTCGAATCATCACGCTGGGCATGAAAATGTTTATCAATTGTATTCTAAACGTTTCCATTTAGAGAAGTTTCACATTGATCTTAGAGATGTACCACTGGGTGTTACTAGCCAGAACAAGATAAAACAAGTAAAATGTCTCATCGTTTCCTAACTTAGAATTCCCTCTGCCAGTTACATGTTTGGAACAATCTTTTGGCCGCCGTGTTCTAGTGGATACATTCCTTGCCCGCAGTTCAAGACGAGTCAGCGTTCAAATCCAGAGGACAGTTAGTGACGCCTGGAAAGGCATCCAGTCTTCAAGTGGTCTACGCTCCACTGACATGTCCCATGTACATAGTTAATTAATAGTCAAACCACTCAATCCGGGTTTTTGAACACTTTTAAATGGACAAGAAAATGTAATAGTGAGGAAATAGTATCGATGTCAAGGATTATATAAGGATGTCTTTAAAACGTTAACTTCTTCTTTTATTACTTTCTTCCAAAACAGACATTTTACTGGATACATTCAAGGAATTTTAATTTAATTTGGTTTAGATATCTAAACCGTAATTGATAAAAATCGTAGCACTCCATCGCAAACTCCATTAAGGCCTTACAAAAAACTTCAAGTTAAGCCCATAACATACCGGTGCAATTCAATCCATCGCCGACATAGCCAGATAGACACGTGCAGTAATAGGAGCCTTTAAAGTTTGTACAATTAGCATCAGCATGGCACGTATGGGATCCAGTTATGCACTCGTTGACATCTACGAAGTAAATAATTTTGTTGATAAATAAGAGAAAAATATATTTGCTATGGAAGAGTTAAAAAGTTCCCAAATAAGAAAGAGTTTGTCTGTCATCAAGGCAACGGCAACGGCCCCTATCACCATCCAAGCCAGGGTGACAAAAGAGTACGTTCTTGGTGTATGTCATCAAGACAATAATTTTTTTGATAAATAAGAGAAAAATATACTTGCTATCGCTCCTTAAGAGTCAGAAAGTTCCCAAATAAGAAAGAGTTTATAGTAATGGTGTAAGCTTGAAATGAAATCGTATAAAGAAACACAGACGTTTTCTGACCGTTAGCCCCTATCACCATCCAAGCCAGGGTGACAAAAGAGTACGTTCTTGGTGTATGTCATCAAGGCAACGGTAAGGAGAAGAAGGCAATAAACCTTATGATAAGTAATACATTGACAGGGGTGGTTAGAAAAACAAAACCTAAAAGACTTTTGGAAATTGACAACAGGAATGAGCCATTTAAGAATGTCTTTGTTCAGGTAACAGAATTATTGTCGAGCATGTCTTTCTTCAGGTATTACAATTATTGTCGAGCATGTCTTGAGTTCCTTTCTGACATAACTTGATTTTTGTTCAGATTTCATCCGGTTTTATCTTGTATTAATTTGCATTGCAACAATAGACTGAAAAGAAACAATTAAATATACAAACAGTTTTTATTATTGTGTTTGATTACTTCTTTACATACTGTGGCAATGGGTACCATTTCCCGAATACCCAATATTGCAGGTGCAGTAAAAGGAACCTTTGGTATTATTGCATGAGGCATCAGTGTGGCAGTTGTGAGTACTTAAGTTGCATTCATCGATATCTAAAATGCAGAAAATAAAACACGTTTGTTAAGTAAATTTACGAGCACGACATTGAGACGTTGGGTTTACTAAGGAGAAAGAAAGAAAATTAATAGAATCTGGGTATGAGAGAAAATCTTTACAGAAAATAAATTTAATTTTTGTTGGCAGAAAACACATCGATCTCAAGAAGTTAATCAGGTCCCTAACCTACTCCATACGCTCTGGAGTCCCCGCCCTGTGTTCCTTGCAAAATTTGTTGATTAAAAACCTTGTATGGTTCAGATTTATTGGCTATGCCGAAGCAGTAAAACCAGCCGTTCGGAATACCATGTATAATTGCTGCATCAACTGTACAACGGACATACTGGTGCCCTAAGACTTGATTAAAGGCCTTTCTAATTTAAGAAGGGTGTAAGACAAAGCTGTATCATGACTCAGTATTCTTTAGAATAAATGTGATTAAGCCATCATGACATGTGTGTAAGTCTAGGATATGGATATATGCAATGAATTAGGATCAGGAAATGGACGACATCTGGTTCATTCTCGTTCCGCGCAGAGTATTCAGATCTATTGAAAAGTGAAAAACCGGAATTCGAAGCAGGGTTTAAAAAAGAGTAGGTGATGTGAAAATCCGCTATTATTCAATAGCACTATATTTGTGATATCTTTCAACTGATCAAATCTACCTGAGCACTTCACTCCATTGCCCGAGTACCCAACATTACATGTGCAGTAAAATGAGCCGTTGGTATTGTGGCACGTTCCATCAGCATGGCAGTTATGAGTCATGTTTGTACACTCATTCACATCTATGGCAAAAAAGGGCGAGATGTAAATACGTAATAAATAATGGAAATAAGGGAAATAAGAATAAGTGATATGTAGTATATATATATGTGTGTATATATTACGGTAGCTTACGTTAGGTTGAGCACTCTCTGCTTGAGACTGTACCATTGCTGTTGCTTTACGCATTACTTGCGCAGTTTGAGCACTCGAGCATGGTACCATATGAATAATTTAAATTGCTTTGTAGCAGCTTTACTAGTTGCATGGCTAGAACTCAGTCTCAACGCTCTGTTCTGAACTGATGAGCCCAGAAAGGTCAAAACGGTTCTGTCTGCAGATTGAGTATATATGTATATGTGTAAATAATAAAAATACAAGGTCATAGTAAGTCATTCTCATTTATCTCCAGACGTCTACTAGAAATATCTATAAAATTACTATCAAAGTTCACTTTTAAGAATTAAAAGGCAATCGTTATAAATGAAGTTAAAACATTTCGATCAGTGATGTACCTTGACAACTGACACCATCTCCAGAATAGCCAAAATTGCAAGTGCAGTAGAAAGAGCCCTTGGTATTATGGCAAGTGGCATCCGAATGGCAGTTATGAGTCCCAAGAACGCATTCGTTGACATCTAGGGTAAAAAAGTGTCAAAATTTAACTTTAACGTTTTGAAAGGATTCTTCATTTGATGGTAGAATTTGTTTTGCATAAACATATCATCTCGTTTATTTCATGTTCCTTGAGTTATTATTGAAAACTATTGTAACTTGCAAATGTTATAGCAGGCAGTATTACACTGCTCTCGTCGAAGGACAAAAGACATATAAATAGCACTGGGTGAATTAAAATATGTGTTAATCGACTTAAATTGGTGTTCAAAAGCAGTACAGAACTTTGACTAATACTTTCACACCCCTAGTAGACATGCAAGAAGAGTTTCATGTTAACCGCCTTAGAAAATCCTGGTTTGACATTGCTTTATCTAAAGAAATAATCTATAGTCAAAGTTGAAGACTTGTCTGACACCTAGGCTTTAATGTCGAGGAGTTACACGTAATAGAAACATGATTTGAATTCTAAAAGATCTGTGAAAGTTTACTCATTGTGCGTGGTTATGCCTTGCAGTATGGGTATAAATAGAGTAAACCAAAAATATATAAAGGCAATAATTGATACTTGGAATAATCTCAACAAATGGAGAAAATTAAAATCTTCTTTGACGACGCAAGATACTTTTAACTCATTAAACTTTTATCTAGCGGATTCCTAATAATTGCACACCATTTTGCAAAACAGGTGCATTGAAAGATGGTGTTTTTTCGTCAAAAAATTAAAGACGAAATCAATCTACCAGGAACGTAGTCATGCTTGTAATCCAACTGCTTCGTGTACATATTTATATGCAAACTGTGTGACGAACGGTTTATAGAGGACACAGGTATGCATTTTCGCGAACGGACAGAGGGTCACAAAAGGAAGTCATCAAGACTATACTAGGAGGAACATAAAAGTGAGATTCTTGTGCGGTTTCCTCAAATCTTTCAAGTATTTGAAAACGACGCAAGTATATTTGCTTTCTTTATGCTTTTTATTCTCAAAGTAAAGCTTTGCCTTCATGTGCAAAGAGTTCAAAGAGAGATTTCAAGCAACTATTTAAGACCAAAATGAAAATTCATTTTTAAACCCTCTCGTTACTGGACTAACTATGCAACTATCAAAACTAACCAACCTAAATCACAAGCGCTGGTGACTAATCCATGGTAAGCAAACGAAGCGATTGACCGTATAAATCAATTGACCTGAATGCTTCTAAGCGCATAATTTACCTACGACATAACTTAGTTTTAATTGAATTGTTCATACCGTAACAGTGAGTTCCATTCCCAGAGTAGCCAATATTACAAATGCAGTAGAAAGAGCCCTCTGTATTAAAGCACGTTCCATCATCATGGCAATTGTGGGTATTTGTTGTACATTCGTTGATGTCTATGAAAACAAGATAAACACTATCAAACTGGATGTCCATCTCTATTGGTCGAGATAGAGAACTTATGGGTATTGCATGATATCAGTGTGGTTCATTTAGGTGAGTAGTGACATAGTGGTAGAGCGTCAGACTCACAACCCGAGGACCGTCAGCTCGAATCGATCCGGAGCTTGCCTATCACGATGCCGAAGGTACTGTCCCTGTCATCTGCTCTCGTGAAGTGGGAAACCATGTTTCGAGAGATAGGGGAGAGAGTGGACTATGAGCATAAAGAGATTGTCACCCGACGGGTAAAAGTAACCTCGTTCTTAGCGGTAGCTTCGGTCTTGAACAGGGTGAAAAAAATAATTGGTAGAGCACACGTTGCTAATGCGTGAGTCGTTAGTTCGGTTCCCAAAGGGTAACATACACACTGTATTAAGTGCGACAATTAGAGCTCCTGAAGGAGGATCAATTATTGATTTTAGAGACGAAGGGGCAGATAAAAAAGCCGAGTTCAGGAAGGACAACATTTTCAAGGGATAGGGAAGGGTGTGTGTCGGGACCACAATGGCGACTAAGAGATGTCTGCAAGGAAACTTTTAAGGAGCGTTTATATCAAGTAATAATCGGTCCACTTACCGTGACATTTGACTCCATCTCCTGAGTAACCGATATTGCAAGTACAATAGAAGGACCCATCGGTGTTGTGACACGTGGCATTAGCGTGGCAGTTGTGAGTATTAATAGCGCATTCGTTGATATCTGGGGAAACAAAATATCGATCATGGTATCACACGGAAATTTGAAGGGAACGGTTCAGAGCAAGTACACTATATTTAAGATTGTAAAACTCTAGGTGCGTCATTACGTTCGAGCTTTCCATAAAGGTACAGACCTAGTGGTATTATATAAAGAAGAATACAAGAATTTCTAAAGCAGAATTAAAAAGACAGGAAACACATAAATTTTGAGTTCACACCATAGCAAATAATGTTTATGCATTGTTTCAATGCTTTATGTTTAATTGAGGGATGCAAAACTGGGTTACAGCTAAATAGTTACAAAATCAAGAAAGCTAGCTCGACCTTCATGTCATAGGGAACCGTTAGACCCGAAAATGAATTGCAGAATACATAAGGAGTGGTTGTATTCTACCATAGATAACCCCCTCCCCCGAACAATTGTACCTTTAAAGCAAGTATTGAATCATTAAAACTATCTGCAGTTATTTTCAGAAACTTCTGTAAAACGGTAACCTTAGAACGATAATTCTTTCAGAATCTCATGATTTTTTTTAACCGATTAAAGGAAATATATCATGGCTAATGTCGGTAGAATAAAGGGTAATAATGGAAAGCAAACAAATATCTAAAAGGGTAGCCAAAATGCAAAACATGGTTATCCTTCAGTTTTGGAACTGAACAGTGCCTGTTACCTTTGGTTCCAATATCATATAGTCAGTGTTGATATTCCTTGAATCTTTTAGTTAGGATCCAGCATCAAGTGACAAGGTTTCGTTAGAGAGATGTAAAACGTTGAAACATGACACATCGGTGTTGGCAAAGGGCAGCAATTTCAATGATGGACATTGACGTTCTCACTATTAGGGCAACATCAACATTGAGATTTTTTCTCATAATTCAAGAATTTTCAAAATTGTGACGTCAAACTTTCCATCCGCTTAGTTGCCATGATTGACTAACGGAAAGTGTATCACAAAGCAGACGCGTAATACATTGTTAATTGATACAAATTCTAC
>JAAAKL020007254.1:0-17087 GCA_010016065.2 Carybdea cf. marsupialis auct. non (Linnaeus, 1758) | reverse complement strand
TCCTATATTGAGTCATTTTTTTGTTGCATATACCTATACCGCAGGGAGGTAAACCCCCCACGGCCAGCTTGGCAACATTTGGTACCAGGAGTGGGGTCCCTCTAGAGAATTTTTGCGGGTTCCCTCCAATATATTTAAGGGGGTAGGTTATGTGTGCAGACAATCTGCTGTTAATTGCTCTGTATTTGCATCTTGTGTTCTCGGTAATAGTCATATCAGCACGACTTCATACTTGACCTCTTGGTTCGGTGGTTACCATTGTGGTTTTAATTATCCTTGCATGTTGATACTGCAGTTTTATTTTTAACCATACATACGTTGTTGTAGTAGTTGTTGTAGTTTAGTACAGTATGGGTTTACCGAATGGTTTCTGGAAGCTAAACACTGAGCAGTTGAGAGCTGCGTGTGAGGAGAGAAAAATAGATCCTAATGGGTTAAGTAAGGACCAGATGCGGGAGGCTATCGTGGATCATGAAGAGAGCTCTGGCTCCCGGGCTGGTGGGTCCCGTGAACTTGAATTGCAACTGCAACTGAAAACCCTTGAACTAAGAATGAGGGAGTTGGAAATAAGGAATTCCAGTATACAGCAACAGGCAGATACAACCCATGGATCAAGGCCCCATCGTGACATTAAGATCCCATTATTTAAAGAAGGGGATGATGTCGAGACATATCTTTCGACTTTTGAACGTCTGGCCACTGCCAACCAATGGGATAGGGGTAATTGGGCACCACGCCTGGCCGCCGCCCTAACAGGTAAAGCAAGGGAGGCTTACATTCGCATGAGTGTTGAAGATTCGGCATGTTATGATAAACTTCACGAAGCCATATTAGAACGATACGATCTATCTCGGGATGCCTATCGTAGAAAATTTCGTGCCAGCCGAAAACAGCCGGATGAGACGTTCAAAGGAATGGGGGATTAGAACCACAAAATTTTTTGATCGTTGGGTAAGGGAGGTAAACCCCCCACGGCCAGCTTGGCAACAGCCCTAGTTACTTGTTTCAACCCAAGGATGAATGGCCTCAGGACCCGATAATGCAAACAACCAATGAAGGAATGGCAGCAGCCAAGATATCAAATTGATGGTTACTACTCAAACACAGTTGTCAGTATTAAAAACACTATTGGTGGAAAATTTTAGTAGCATGACGAGGTTACTAAGAGTTACTGGTTGGTTATTAAAATTTGCAAACAATGTTTAGGCCAAGATACGTAAAACAAATACATTAAAAGGAAGCCTATAAGTGGAAGTAACTACGGTTGCGGAGACTTACTGGATTAAGGCAGTTCAGAAATCAATGACCAACACTACTGAATACCCAGTCCTTAAAAAAAGGATTTAGGGCTATTTGAAGATGGTGGTATCATTAGGTGTAAGGGTAGGATTCACTCTTAGAGTATGAAACTAAGTTCCCAATTCTGCTTCCTAGAAATCATCATTTTGCAAAATCGGTGGTTGAACAATGCCATAATGTAATTTGTCATAGTGGAGTTACGGGTACAGTTAATGAGTTGAGATGTAGATATTGGATTCCCAATTTGTTAAGAGGGTCCTGCACAAATGTTTTGCTTGTAAAAGAATGGAGGGGAAGTCTTATGACAGTCCACCACCAGCACCAGCCTTCACCAGCATTTGACAAATGTGGGTTGATTTTTGTGGACCTGTATTTGTCAAGGAAAAAGATGGGTCCATTAGTAAGGTATATGTAAGACTGTTCTCTCGTTGCAAAACACGTGCTGTTCATCTTGAATTGGTGTTAGATCCTTCAGAAGCAACATTTTTGCGGTGTTTAAGAAATTTGCTGCCCGTTGCGGTTTAGCATCGCTTATGATTTCGGATAATGCTAGTACCTTCAAGGTAAGTGCAAGGGTTTCTGAGGATGTAACGTTTTCAGAATATCTGTCCACCAATACGTTTGAATGGAGGTTCAATCTGGTGCGTGCCGCTTTCTGGGGTTGTCTGATCGAGCGTATGGTGGGTTTAGTCAAGAAAGTTTCAATGAAGGTATTCGGGAGAGCATAATTATCACAATTTAACGATCTTGTTAGAAATTTAAGCCAGATTTAATACAAGGCCATTGACGTATATTGGAGATGAACTTGATGGCGAGGTGTTAACTCCATTTCTTTTGACTTACGGCCGCAAGATTAACTCATTACTTAGTTTGACAGTGGAAGAACATGCAGAAGGTAGCGTGGAAGATAGATATCGATATTTATGTGCCAAAACACATCATTTTTGGGGTAAATAGTCAAGGAATTACCTAGTTAGCCTCAGAGAATTCCACAAGCTTAGATGTGCAGTAAAAAGAGGTAACATTGTAGCTGTAGGAGATGTTGAGCTCATACTCGGTGAAGGTGTAAAAAGCATTGATAGAAAAAGTAGGTTAAGTGCAGGAGTTGATTAGAGAAAGAGATCAGGAAGTTACAGGAGCAAAGGTTACAGTTATTGCGAAGGGCAAATCATGTTCTCAATAGACCAGTTCAGAAATTATATCCCTTAAAGGCAGTTCAGTTAATAAACAATTAGAGTAGACACAAGTTTCTAAACTTCATCGTGTTGGTATTGCAATGGGCAGTTTATACTTTTTTGGGTAAATTAAGTTAATCATTATGTTGTTTGGCCTACTCCGTCAGGTCAAAAGTGAAGGTATCGGAGAATCCTCATTAGCCGCGTTCGTGATTCTCCATGTATGATTCATGATCGGCGTGACTTCGGGTAAGTTTCGTTATGCAAATGCGTAGCATTAACTTCGTTAGTTGCCATGGTTTACTAGTTGTGAAATGTAAAAATAGGTGATTTAAGGATGTGAATAATTTAGTTATTTAGGGTGAGTTTGTAAAATACGTAAAATTGTGTCATTGAAGGCTAACTGCGAATGTTATTATTAGAACTTTTACCTGTATATATATATCACACGTTTTTCCCTGTAAATATGTCGATGCGTAGTAATAGAATGTGAAAGGTGAAATATACAGTCCTCTTGATTGACGTTACTTGCTTGGTAAAATTATTGACGTTTACCAGCGCTAGGTGATCGCTTCGCAACAATAAAGATGAGAGTTTATAACAGTATGAAGAAAACGATATAGAAGTTAATGAAAGAAGGACAAAAGGTTAAGGGAGACAAACAGCCTCAAACGTTTATGCAGAAGCTGGAGCACGAACCATTTTTATAAAAGATTTATATTTCTGAAACAGAGAAAAATAAGAGAAAGAATTAAGAAACAACTGTCTGCACGTCAGGTCTGCACTTGCATTTAACGGTTTGTATGATTTTGTGCCAAGTTCTGTTAAGCTTTTAAACCCAGACACACAGGAATATGAAGTTCTTTTTCTTATAGATAAAGAAGAGCTTGTAAATATTATTCCAGCAAACGAACCTACTAGACAACAGGAGGTACATAATGTGTATATGATGATTTTTACGCAGAATGCAATTAAAACTGAATGCACGTTTCATAGCTTTCATTCTGAAATGGATAATATCGTACGCTACATTCTCCAACAACAACATTCTCCAACAACTGCATACATATATAAATATCTGTGTGTCTGCCTGAGTACTTATATCAATGAAATGACACTGATAAAGCTGACTGCGAAACAAAAAATAAGGTTGCTGGTGATGGTGAGAATTCTGGATCGACTACCCGAATTGTCGACTTTACTATTGGACTATTTAGTACAATGGCAAAGTCTTCATTTTCGGAGCGGGAGTTCCTGGGTTCGAACGGGGCCAGCGCCGTAAGCACTTCAACTGTAATGAGTTCTATACCATGTTCATGACTGCTTGTGTGTCTGCCTGAGAACTTATATATAAATATATAAGTAAACAAAAATTTTGTATTTAAGGTACCCCTCTTCGCCAATTTCAAAACGTACCTCAGAAAAAGGAAATAAATTCCGAAAGCTTAGGCTTTGAGAGACCTGTTGTTTTTTATTGTTGTATATTGATTTTAGCAATGGTTTTTTCATTGTATATACATTTTGCAGACATGACGTTTTAAAATTTGGCAGAAGAGAGATTTAGTTCATCATATTTATTCTTGTTTAAGTTAGGTCGGAGTATAGCTAACGGGATGAACCACATCATATTCCTTACTATCTGCCTTTATTTTCGGACCACATCTAAAGGACTGTCAATTGATAAGGATGCTTGTGTAGGAGGCATGAGCCAGGACTGTAAATCGCGATGGAAGAAAATTACGAAAATAGCAGAGTTAGATCTTATGGCGTCACTGAAGGAGGAGCATTCAAGAATTGTTAAGGAAAAGCAAGGGATCTTTTGGAATACCATGATCGACGTATTACAGAGCGCTGAAGCAAAGCTTCTTATACCTTGGTTCGATACGTTCTACAGTCACCTTGAGACTTTGAATTACGACAAAAGAAGAAAACGGGAAAGCGAACTGGAGAGATTACTAGAAGGGATGGAATTCCGGCATATTTCAGAAAGTGTATCTCTGTCGTGCAGTTTTCAGAAGGACCTTGATTTCTTACGCCACGCATTCCAAAGCAAAACATCACCAATAGACGGTTGAAACGAAGAGACGACCAAACCACGTACCGAAGACGTGACGTTGGGAGAAAAGACGGACTTTCATTTGACCAGAAGGGAAGTATACTGAATGTAAACGTTCTTGCTTGTCCCTTGGACGATAATAATAGCATGGCCTTTACAGACAGTACTAGTTGTAACCAGTCATTAGTAGATCGGTGTGTGGGTTATTTTTCATCCAATAATGTGGTAAATTTGTCTAATCGTAGTTTAAGTAAGTCAGAAACATCTATCTTGTTGATAGGGCTTTTAAGTTTTGCGTCACACCTAGGGTATTGGATTACGCTGCTATTAAGATGGAACTTGATTTATTTGCACGAAGGCTTCGCTGCAAATGTTTTTTTTTGAATTCTGATAGCGTTCGACCCCTCCGCTAATTTCTACCCTAGGAACTTGGATCCAGAATTAGAGTTGTATATTAGTAAAGTGGAGAGGGAGATTCTATCCATTACAGAAGAAGGCTATAACTACAGCAGTGTTAGTAAGGAGGAGATGAAGGCACCTAGAGATCTTGCGAACGATACATCAATAGTTATTTAAGGGGCTGATAAGGGTAGTGTGGTTGTTGTTTGGGATAGGAAAGATTATCTTATCAAGCGGAATCTCAGTTATCTGATAGGAACGTTTATCTAGTATGTGAAAGTGATCCTTCGTTAAAGCTGTTAGATAGAACGAAGCACATCATTTTCGACATAGAAAGTAATGGCGAATTCCCCAAGGAAACCATAAATTATTTTTGAAGTTAAGGATCCTAAGCTGGGACGCTTTTACCTTTTACCGAAGATTCATCAGCGTTTACGTAATGTACCCAGACGACCCGTGGTCTCCTATTCAGGCTATTATACAGAACCATTTTCAGAAGTGTTAGACTTTGACCTTCAACCTTTAGCCCAAAATGTAGACTCTACCGATTTTTTACATAAGGTAAGAGACTTTCCCAGCTTTAAGAAGGACGTTATTTTTTTCCACTATAGATAAGGTAGGGCTATGCCCAAGCATTCCGAATGAAGACGGGTTGAAAGCTAAAGAAAAGGCTTTGAATACTAGAAGAATCAAGACGTTTCCACGGAGATATTGTGTGAATTAGCCAGATTCATCCTTAACAACAACTATATAAGTCATGACGGGAAGTCTTACAAGCAAATCAGAGGCACTGCCATAGGTACAAAGTTCGCATCCCCGTACGCTATCCTTTTTGAGGCAGACTTCGCGGAAAGGGCTCTACAAGGCTTTAGGGTTAAACCCACCATATGGCTCCGTTATATCGATGATGTTTTCATGGCGTGGGAAGATGGGGAGAATACTCTACTGGAGTTGCTTTTATACCTGAATTTTCTCAATCACGCCTTTAGGTTTACCCATACTTCTTCCCGTATAGAAATAGACTTTTTAGACGTTAAGTTTAAGTATCTGAATGGCAATATTTCCACAGATCTTGATGTGAAGGAAACAGGTACACACACCAGTACCTTCACTTTACGTCATGCCATCCGTTTCACTCAAAGAAAGCGATCCCATATGTACAGGCACTGCGCATACGAGGTATGGGAGACTGGGAGTTTCGCCTTATTGATGAAGCTGAAACGGAACGCGATCTCCGAAAAAAGGAAACGTGTTGGCAAAATAAACTCAAAACCTTTGAACTTAGTGGGATATAGGAAAGCGTCTCTCTCACTGGTATGATAGCGTCTCTCTCAATGGTATGATAGCGTCTCTCTCAATGGTATGATAGAATTGGGTAGGGAAATTTTTATGCTTCTTTGTTTCAGAAAAGGTTTTAATTGTAAATAGATTTGAGACTGTAAACATAGATTGTAAATTTAGTTGTAAAAATAGGTTTCACCTCTTCGCCAAGTTTAAAACGTACCTCAGAAGAAGGAAATACATTCCGAAAGCTTAGGCTTTGAGAGACCTGTTGTTTTTTATTGTTATATATACACACGATTGTATGCAGACAACAAGATCTTAATTCGCACATTGCTCTTGATATTACCCTGCGCAGAAAGTTGAAACATGGGCAGTCGATGGTAGGACAACTTGAGGGGTTTCGTAAAGAAATTGTCACCCATGTTTATTCGAAAAACTTGTATTTTGTCCAACAAGGAGCCATTTTATATCAGCTGAGCAGTGCTTGGCTTAGTTTGATAGTTGAAGTTAGTATGATATGTCCGTCAGAACGAAGACGTTATACATAGGAGACATAACATGGGAAAAGGTGTTTGAAATTGTGCGTTATTTCTTGTCAGAATATTTCCTGTACTTACTAAGATCAGATGGCTGGTAAACGAGGAACTAAATGTTTGCATAGAGCGCTTTACGGATGTGTTGTCAACGCTATTGATCATCGATGGTTAAAGTAGGCATACGTGCCCCACCTGACACAAGCTCTAGCTTGAGTTGAGCATAGCAAAGAACAGTGAGTTGTAGTCAAATAATATGAAGTTTTGATATGCTGTAGCAGTCTCTAGTATCTCTGATGGCGATAACATCTTTTAATAATAATCAGTTCCACCTTGGTCAACATTCTGGCACAGGATACAAAGATGGTCTCGCTCCGTCCCCTTCAACAGAGGGGCCACGATGTGAGCTTTATAAAAGAGCTTGCTACTTTGTTCAATTGGAATTTTAGATGACACATGTATTGTATTACTTCTTTGAAGTTCATTGGTAAGATTTCAACTACTTCGAGCCCCCAAAATCTGATTTTGACAACAAAGTCATGTAAATGCTAGCTGGCACGGATCTAGAAGAAGCAAGCTAGTCAAGATATTTAGATGCTTGACCTAGAGTTAGGGGCTACGTTTTGATGTCTCCCTTTTCATTTCCTCTGTTTAGCTATATGGTACAAGCGATTTGAAGCAAATGGTGAAATTGTGGCAGCCCTTCTGCGAGAGTCACGTCCCTCTTTAACGTATTGCCTAACAGATGGGAGTGACAGCGTTGGCCATTACAATAAAGGGAAATAGTAGACGGACAACGGCGCTGCCCACTTGATCAACGTAGCACGGTTAATCTCATTAAGACATTGCTTGGATACGATTCAGTAGTCTGCCAGCTGAGCAGTGTATGTAGAAGACAAGATGACCGTGTAGATGTGACAGTTCGATTTGAAATTGAAGTCAGATTGCCGCATCCTCTAAGTAATCCACTTTGTGTATATCAAAGAAAAGTTTAATGTATCCAATAAGGCTTGGCATGAAATTGCTTACATGTCGAAAGATCTTCTATCAAGTTATTGTTTTAAAAAACTTGCAGCTGATACTGAACGTAAAATGGGATTTCCCCCAACACCTGGGAAAGCTGAAGGGTTCATATTTAATTTCAGAAAAGCTTAGGGAAACAAGTGTTGAGAATAGTAGGCGAAGAGTACATAGAAATAGGGCAGACACTAAAAAATAAGCTTTCTGGGGATGGAACAATAATTGTAAAGAGGTTGCAACTCTTAAATGTGACATATTGCTTCATAAATGAGTCACAGGGCATCAACTGAAAAAAGGTAATTATTTCCATGTAATAGTAAAACAAAAGATGATTACCGAAGGATCAGGGGCAGCTTGGCAGATTTAAGGAAAGAATTGTCTTCAGTGACATCCTTGAAATACAGGGGAAAGAATATATGATAGAGTATTATTTAGGAGGTGACCGGAAATTTTTGGCAACAACAAACCAGGACTATGCATGCACCTGGTGTAGGTGTCCAAGAAACAAAAGGCATTACACTTCAAGAGAATGGCCAATCTTGGATGAAGGGAAAGGATCACGAACACTTAAAATCAATGACTAAACATTGTATTAAGGGTAGAAAATTCAACTGCCAAAACAAACCATTGTTCGAATTTATAAAAATAGACCATTTTGTTACTTATACCTTACATCCATTCTTAAGGATATCTGATATTTTGATTGAGAACTTGATATTAACACTGAAAATAGAGGATGCAATTTAGACGTCAGTGTTTTTTTAGTGACTTTGATGTAACAAGCTACAAGCACATGAAGCGCTTTGTAGATTTTATAAATTCCATCGGAATCCCATTTATTATTTCCACCAAAACTCCCTAAATCTGGGTGTCCACCAAAAATGCGGAACCTGATTGAATCATTCCACTCCAACATGAAGGGACAGTGCAGTTCAAAAGCAGCTCTTCAGAGCCCTTTGAAGTATGCTTATCCATCAAACAAGACTGAGTTCTCGCCCTTACATGATTAATTATCTTCTTTGCTGCATGCAAGCATGCCTTTGAGGCAGCAACAGAAAGATTCTAACCTACGAATCAGGCTTTTCATCCCGTCCGCCTCAGAGCCAAGGTTTGGGAAGTCCTCATAAGAGACATGCTGTATACTGATTATGGAGTAGTTACCACCCACGCCCAACAGGAATTGCAGTGGCTGATTAGCATATGACTGGCTTGCAATGACTTTGGATTGATCAACAGTCTGAAGAAGTCCAAAGTCCTGGGACAGGATACAGCAGCACTCCCTAACATCGCCATTGACGACTACAAACAGGACGTTGTCCGTCTATTCACCAACTTTGAATCCTCCATCATTGATAACCTGAAATTGAGATCGACAAGAGGATCGGGATGGCAGCTACAACATTCTCAAGACCAGAGTTTGGACAAACCGCAGGTAACGCAGTCTACACTGGTTTGGCCACCTGCAGCGCATGGAAGATTACTGCATCCTGAAAGACATCCTCTATGGAAAGTTGGCAATTGGGGGGAGAAGCATCGGCCACTCATACCTGCAACTTAAAGATGATGTATAAAGCAGCAGACAAACGAGCATGCAGAAGGGAACCACAACAACTCCAGCAGCCCCAACACCCACAGATTTGACCACTGCGATCGAGATTGTCACTACTGCATTGGTCTCTACAGCCACGAGAAGTCAGCTAGGCCTAGGATACATTATCCATGGTCAACCCTGACCAACAGAGGTCTACTACTACCACTCCCTAGAAATAATCTAATCCATCTATATCCATTTGTTTCGGTATCCTATGATCCTTGTGTTACATCACAAAAAAGTTTGGAAGGATGACAAAAAGTGGGCTTTATCAATCTCTATCTGTTAGTGCCGTGCCCGATGCGTGTCTTGACGGGAATGTGGAGTGTTGCTTTTGCCCCCTGGACCGTCGGGCTTGTTGAAGCCATAGTTGGCTCGGGCGAACTCCTGTCTGTTGTTAGGGAGCTCCGGAGGTGGCGGAAGTTGTTCAAGAAGTTTCGTCTCTGACCTCCTCTGGCGCGCTTCCCTGGGATTTTGCCCTCAATGTATACACTGTTTAATGAAATTTCACTTTTAGCTGATTTAGCTGACTTGACATTCAAGCTGGTCTTACCACTGCCTAGGGGAAGACAAACTGTCCAGAAAACGTCTTAATGAATATCTGAGCTGGAGATGCCATAAAAAGTATGCCTTTTTTATTAACCAGCCCTTGTACCATACCACAGTGCGGAATCAAATGTGTTGAATAATGCGAAAGAGGCAGACGTGGTCGTGAAATCTGGGCTAGGGCAGGTATGACAAAAGAAGCAGTCTGTAGAATTCCTGGTCCGCTACTAACACCATGCGAGCTTCAAAGTGGTTGGTAAATTTATGTAGACCCCTGATAAAGAAATGTGGCTACGTCTTCGAAAATTAAAGATTACTTGCACTCAACACAGTACAAACGAAGATGTATTAACGAGTAAACAGAAGGAAAGAATGCTATTACATTACGTTGAGAGGTAACGTATTTCGGTCACAACATAGGGACAGGGTAAAAAAATTGATGATTGCCGGTACGAGTGTGGCATGACCTGTTTTATGTCATCATTCCCTCCAAAAAAAATCCAATCGCAATTATCTGTCACATTTCAGGAATGTATCTTGTCGTGGGAATGGCACCTTTAGACAGAAATTTCAAGGGTCTTTTTGAAGGAATCTTATTACAGATAAGGGGCTAATGCTTGTGACTTTAAGCGTCGAGTATTTCTGGCTTACTATTAAGGCCTTCTGGTACAGTGTGGTACAAGAGAATGCTAAGGAGCATAGCTCACAATAACCAATGGCTGTAAAAACAGTACCCAAGTCAACATCAATGGATGATACAATGGATAGGGTAGGATGACAGAATGGATAGGGTAGAATGCTAGTCTTTTTTAGGGTTACATCCTTTGTTTTGGAAAGCAGGTATGCATGCCAGGTGGTGACTTTCAAACTCGGAAGTTGTCCTACAGCATATGCCACATAAAACAGAGTAGGCGCGATTGACAAAGAGGGAATACTATTATCAGTGGCGAATTCAGAGGTACTTTGTGTCACAAAAGACGACAATTTTGAATATCAAGCATCAACACCTGATGATTTTGTTGCACCAAAAGAACATTCTTTCAAAAATTTTTCTTGATTATTACTGAGTCGTTTATATTTACTGCTCACTCTGTAGGAGCTCTGAGGTAACTCAACCCTTAAGAACTGACACATGTTTTGGCTTCCATTGGTACATAAGTGTGATAAGTTCCGGTCTCGTAAGTACAGGAATTAATTTTTTCTTTTAGAGCAATATATACTATGTAATTTTGATTCACTAGTTATCTGTATATACCTAAATCCACGTTCTTTTTGAATCAAGTCACACACTATTTTATTGTGGTTCAACAAACGCTGTTAGTAGTGATTCTGGTTCTCTGGCTATTATCGTTATACAGAAATAACAGCTTATGCCACTATTGCGTTCAGAAATCGACTTAAAATCACACAGCGAAAAAAGCTCATATCCTTTAAGATAAACAGCGACTTCGCGCTCGGAGATAATGACAATCATTTGGCTTCGTTTGTCAGCAATTAATTACAGCAGTACCTTTGACAATGCAAGATATAACACTTCGGTCAGACACGAATGTTTTGTCGTGTTTGGGCCAAAGTTGGCAAAAAGCACTGGGTAGATTCAAGAGAAGACAACACAATGATGGTATGACCTCATCAAGACAAACCAAGCAGAAGTACCGCTCTTCTGGAGGAGAAACTGTTGAAGAGATAAGCAAAAGCGCACTATAGTGCATTATTCCTGTAGAAAGGCAAGGCTAATCATCCATTGACGAGATGAAGGTTGTTAACAACGTGTTTCTAGCTGTAGAAGTGGACTGTTCTGCATTGAGACGAAATCCAGCAAGACTTTGTTCGAAGGTTGGTAAGGTTGGTTTTACATCACTGCATTGGTAAAAGATCCATCAGAAATTGCCAGTGAGCAAAAATACCTATAAAGGTTGGCGAACTGACTCCTGATGAGATGAATTCAGCTGGTACATTCATATTACGGGAGAACAGATTAAAGCATTCCTGGAAAGTTACAGGATCTACAAATACAGACAAAACGTCTTCACAGGAGGAAGATGTTGCGTTTACATCCTAGAATGGATGACGGGGGAGTAATAAGATATGATGGAAGGGCAAGGAATGCAGAATTTCTATCACATGACACGGGGTATCTAATAATATTACCTTGCAAGAATTAGGTTACAAAACCTTGGCCTGGTTTTACATCTACTCTATTCTCATCATCGTGACCACTAATCTGGAAATAAAATACTGCAAGCAATTTCATCGTGACCTAGTGAATGCTCTATAGAACGTTCGTTATAAATATATGACACACTAGCTGGAAGTAGTATAAAGGCTCATCACGTGAAATTGTCGACGGTCTGGGTATAGATAAACACCGTTAATCGTGGACTCCGAACAAGAAGAAAACTCAAAAATAAATGGTTAGAACCTTTTTTTTAAAGTATTTAATTTGTCAAAAATTCTTAAGACATCAACAAGATGAAACAAATATCACTTAATCAATTTGGCTGCAGAGGGACTTTAACCAGAAAAAAAAGCTTTTATGTATACCCCTGCAAATTTTGATGAGAGGAAGACGAAAACATTTAAGAACTCTACACTATGCACTCAATATCAAAGAGGTATATTCAAAATCAATTCAAATATTTATGAGATATAATAGCTTCTCCATAGACATGTCAATACATCCCATATACATTTAACGTAGCACAGTGTATTCAAATTGTAAACGTAATTTTGTAAGGCAAAGGATTACAAAACACATGATAAATATACATCATTCTCAATATCAACATCAAAATGATCATGAACAAATATAAACCTTGTACATATAAACAATTCTTAAATTCATCAAGATTTAAGAGATATAAAGGCTCTATAAATAACATAAAATATATCTAACATTTGAGTCATCTTCGAATGTCATGGTAAAGTTCTAGTTATAAATCAGCTATTGATCAAATGCGAAGATAAAGGTATAAAGATGCATGTCCGACATTAGCATACTAAAAGCACTGTTCAAAGGAAGCATCTACCTGCGCAGCTTGTATAAAAACATATCTAAAAACAGTACGTAATCAATTATCTACCAATGTACTTACCAAATATGCTTGGAAAGGAAAATAATACCGGAGATCATGCTAAAAATCCTTAGGTCATATAAGGAAATGTCTTTTTAAGACTACCTAGTAGATTTAGTATAAATGTATAAATATATATCCACAATTCTTTGTAAAGATTGCTTATTGTCAAATACCATATCTTTTGGGCTTCGCGAAAATCCGTTAGATAATAATAATGATATATTCTCCTCATACTGGGTATGTCCGTCTCTCATACATTTATAGCCATTATCGTTAAAAGCCCTGTTTTTAAAAGCAAAAGTAGGTAGCAACGTAAAATGATTAAAAACGTCATACATCAAACCTAAAAATCAATATTATATTGATATAAATATAAAATAAATTTATAGGTTAAGTTTTCAGCCTCTTTGAGAAAATTGGTCTAGCTCTCTTGCTTTTCCTTAATTTGTAAACACGTGAAACTGCTTGAAAAATGTAAAGCATGTGTTTATAGTGGTGATATTCTATCTCTTCTGGGGGAGTTCTCGATAGTCTAATAATACAAAACATTTCTTGATATCATGGTACAACCTCGGTAAGGTTTAACAATGTCATACTTCATTTGGCTTTTTCCTCTGGTTGATTCAAGTTTCATATTCGAAGATACAATTTTGAATTATGATATGCATGATTCTGACTATTGTAAGGATCAGAGATATTGCACTGAAAGAAAGACTGATTTGTGTGATATTCTCACATTTATCTTTTGTATATCAGCTCCCTGTGATAATATTATCTTATGAATAGTTCTGGTTTCCGCTGTATGAGTTAGTTGTTATTCTATAATCCATTGAGTCATGTTAGAGTTGTGAAGGAGTCGGAGATAGTTGAGGAGTTCAACCTACATTTACTATTTTTGTTCGTATTCTAATCAACCATGTGTGCTCTCGCATGACATTACTACTGCACCCTGAGCTGTTACAAACACATACCTGGGAGAAGGAAGATGTTAAGTATCGCAGTGAACTAGGAGGAGAAGTCAAGTCCGTGGTGCTAGAGCGCAGAAATTCAGTTCCCTTGAAATATGTATTACTATTATTAAAGCGGCTTTGAACCAGATTGTTGTCATCATTCATATTAAAACGACTGCTAGTACTGTAAGAGTCGACCCTGTACTAATGCAATAGTCACTATAGGTGACTCTTGTTTATTATGTACAAAAAATCAGTTTAAAAAGTGCCCTTCTGCGTTTATTACCTCTTCTATTTGTGGCTCTAAGCATTGAAGAGCGCAGTCGCTCTTAAGTCGTAAGCTTACTTTCATCAATATGAACGATCTTGAAAGAGATAAAGCAAATGCTTCATCACTTATGGAACGCTGTTTCAACGTATTTAAAACATTGCGTGTGTATAGAACTCACAACTATTAATTAGAAGTGCTCTAAACTTCCTTGGGGGGATCTGCTGCTCAGACGAGCAAGTGTTGTGATATCATGAGCTGCACGCAATGGCGACGAAACGTTAGCAGTTTTGTTTACAACCTCCGTTTCTTTTTCATCTAAATTAGTGTCTTCTTTCACATCATCATCGGAGACACTACTACAATCCGTGGTTCTTGGTAATGCTAAATCATGGGGGGAACTATCATTTTCATTATTGGGTACACAATTTTCTGGCAAAGACGTATTATCTCTATTTCCACTTGATTCCTTTTCATCATTAACTGTGGGTGGCTTTAGCTGGTTAAGACGTTTTCTGACCGAGTTCAGTTGTCGCTCAACTTTCTTTCGCCTACCAAATCGTTCCAAATCGATAGATTCTTGCAAACTCGAAGAAAGATCTTTAGAATTATACTTTATATCTGGAATTATGTTAGAGATCTCTTCTGGCCAACTTTTAGCCCTTTCTTCCTTTTCCCTCTTACTAAACGGCTGATGGGGTCTTCCACGGACGATTCCACTGTTTGACATAGGGCGGCCTTGCACAACTGCAGTTCGAGTATAATGTTGGCCACGACTATCCCCTCTACACACTTCCTCTAACTCAGACAGAAAAAACTGAAGTATGGATCGATCAGAAGCTTTCGAAGAATCTGCTTTCACATTAAATTTGTAGCAAGCAGCATCAAATGCATAAATATTTCTTTCTGATGGTGTGCTTCTTATAATCACCTGTAATGAAAGCAAAAAAATCAAAGCCATAACAATGATATACAGAACACACAGATCGTTTAAACAAAAAGTTAACAGCTTATCACTAGTTCATCACTAGAACTATAATAGTAAACTTTAAAAGATCCAGAGAAATGCATGGTACCTAATCAAAGAATGCTAAATGAACAAATTAGAAAACGCTTGACATATGCCCCTTGATATTACTTTAGGAAGGCATTTTAATGTCAATCGAGAATCTGATTCTAATCGATTTTGAGACTTTTCAAGATACTACCAACCACTAGTGTTCAAAAGTGCACCAACTTTCCAGATATCACCTACCACTATTGTACAAATCTGTGTTGACAAAGCATAAAGCTGGCTTTCCATTCAGCGTACGTTTGCCCCCGGGCGGGTAAATGCTCGATCAATGTTAATAACGCATTTGCAGAAAAGAGAAAAGCATAAATCCCGCCTGCACAATTTTCTTGCTCGAAGTTGAACTGCGATGTTGAACTGCGATGGGGCAATCTGCACGGTACATATTTAATAGGAACATTTTGAAGGACAAACGACTTGCAAAGGGCCCCTTAATTATACTTTTATCGTGTTACTTTGTTTCCTTCAAATATGCTCTGGTTCTTTTTTGTAGTTGATTACCTTAAAAACCAGTGGAAACTTATGCCGGATAACTATCCAGAAGAGAGATATGTTGCAAAAGTAAGTAAACTGATACATTTTACTGTCGAGACTGTCGAGTATTCTAACCATTTCACCATGGAATTAAAAAAAGCAAAGATTAACAGCATCACTTACTATCTTACAGAAGTGAGATATGTTCATTTATTGTTTGATATGCTTGTGATTATTCATTATAATACTGAGGGAGTCAGGAGTGATGTGTAAAGGATGTAAGCATATACCTAGCTGGGAAAGGCTTCACGTTTTGCACTATTCGATATCAACATGAAGTCTTCCCACTCCTCATAAACTACACATACAACTGGATGAGATAACATACAGAAGTACACCATACAACTGAAATTGTATAAACTGTAACCTTTCTTGTGATGTCATGAGTTTCTATACACGTCATACTTCGCACATTGAATCGAAATGACTCTGTGATGAAGACACATAGCATATTTGTGATATTTCATGTAAGGTAGTTATTAGAACAGGTCAGAATCTTACAATATAATTCCTCTTGCCTCTACTTCTAGATCTGGGTCTGCCAGAACAAAACCGCCAATGTGTATGTTCTATATCCAGCAAGTGTTCTTAAGAGATAGTGTGACGGTAATGTTGATGTGGTATTACAACAGCCAACAAAACTTTTGTCTCAGGACTTCGATCCAGGTGAAGTAAGTAAAACTTCACAATCAAGCATCAAACAACAGGAAAAGGATAGGAGCATTCCCACTGCTCCACCCAAGAGAGGGATTTCAGCTACTGTGTTCAAATTGAAAATTGTTCAAATCTAGCAGTTCAAAAAGTGACTTTAGTCATAACAAGAAGCCTGAAACGTCACTTTTGTTATGATTCATTCTTTCACACTACCAAAGTATAGTGTTCTTGGTTACTTCTAAGGAGACACGAGAAGAATAACGACTACTGATACTTTTTTACATTTGCCAGTGAAAAAATTGTTTATGTTCTAGTGCATTTCAAAAATTCTGCAAGGTGAACACATTCAAGATTCCTTGTAGTAGAATGCATATCGTGGAAGTCTCTGAACTAAGCATGCTGTAGGAATGCCCCCCAATCGCCAACTTTTTATTGCTTTGGGATAGCTTCTAATCTGCAAACGCCATCAATCATACCAATTATGCACTTTTAGTCCTTAAAATTATCAACTAAGTATCATAGTCAAAAAGAGTGGTGGCACCCACAGATCTTGTATTTAAATAAATTGTTTGTGCTACAGAACTTTAACACAGCAAGAATCACAGGCTTCATAATACCTTAAAGCTTTT
>JAAAKL020007253.1:0-17088 GCA_010016065.2 Carybdea cf. marsupialis auct. non (Linnaeus, 1758) | reverse complement strand
TTGGGCACTTGCATGTCAGACCTCCCTGCTGCTAAGCGGAGAGGTCTGGAAAACAAATAATACCATATCTGGACACCACTTTCCTGTGGCAAGTGTCTTGCTAAATTTGCTCCATTTTCACCGAAATTTAGTAAAAGTTTAACTTATATTTGTCCATGATTGTAGGATCCAAACTTTGCTACTAAAATTTGCCATTTCGGGTCCTTGGGTGAGCAGAGAGCATTTCACAACAAAATCACATGATTAGTGATTAAATTGCTTCATTGTGTTATTTCTCATCCATAGCAATAATAAATATGCAATGTCTTAAATTACATAGGGAAAATTGATACACGAGAAAGGGAACAAAAGATGTAAGCAACTCTTGCCGTTTATCGACCAGTTAAATGTAACCCTTTACAATGCTGTAAGGAATGTTAAACAATAATAGGAAACAAGACTCTAATTATGCATCATTTACAGACGGTTAATAACATGACGCAGTTTAACTAAATATAGAAGTATTATTTTCCCAGGGTATGACTAAGTTGTCAACACAAACATAATCCGTTAGTAATCCGAGAATATTTTCAAAAGCTTCAGTTCCAAACAGTGATTTACTCTGTGATGATATCGAGATGTTATGAAATGGCTTCAAGGATGTATAGTATGCCAATATCTTTAATCAACATATTCACGTCCTTTATTATGTATTCTTTACGTCACCATACAACTTCAGTAGTTACATATTTTAAAATTGAAGTGAACTTTAAGAAGTTGGACAATATTGGGTCTTCTACTGTGCTTGTGTTCCAGACCATCACTAAGTTTGACTACGGAAAAAGTTTTGAAAATATATTCCTTATTCTACTTGCACTTACTTCCGTCATCCTTAACAGTTCAAAATAAGGTGTTGTTGATAATAACGTATGCTTTAGTGTATGAGTCCTAATTGTATTGAGCAGAAAAGAAACGGAAACACAAAAACTGCTTGGTTGAAAAGGAGGGTAAATCAAGCATTATAGTACATGTGGATGAAAAGTTAAGAGCAAATATGTCTTAGTATCAGTGTATGGTCTGCAGGATCTTCCTCTTCCCTATTCGGTATCTTCCTGTTATATTGACATTTGTTTACTCAATAAAGGAAACAGAATTAATTTGGACAGAGAACATTCTGGAAAGAAAGTGGTTGTGATGTTATCACTGTCAAATACTGCGTTTGTGAAAATTTCCCCTGCCAGATTTTTCCAAGGATAAAATGACCTCTCCTTTATCAGTCAACTGCATCAAACTTCTTCAGGCTTTTTGTAAAGTGTATTCTCTTCATTGAATCTACCTTATAGACCTTTTTTTTAAAAAAAAATCTCAACTTCATCTAGGAAATTTAAAAAGAGTTTTAAGAAGTTTTGGAGAATTTGTGATTTAATACAAATCACGACACATACCATTGTTGAAGTAAAATTATCAAGATCAAGGTCAACGGTTAAAGAAAGGGGGGAAGGGTTATTATGAAATGTCAAAACAAAAGGAGACTTATTAACAAGTAGAGAAGCTGAAATATCACCAATAGAACAGAATTTGTCAACATATCTAAAGGTACAAATATTCTGTTCTCAGACTCATTTTTGTTAATATATTACTGTAAAACTACTATATCTGTTTGCTTTTCAGAAAGTTAGTATCATAAGAAAACATGAGCGATCTATGGGATGGCAGTGAAATAATAGCCCCCATGTAAATACGAGCCATCATGCCCCTAAAATCTTGCCATCATTTTATTTTCTTAAATGCCGCGCCTTTTTTACCTCTTCCGGAAGAGTTGTGTTCAGCATTCCCAAAAAGACGAATAAAGAAAAAAGTCCTTCGATCAATTTGAAACTCTCACATTCACACGTGTAAATTGACCTACGAAATTTTAAAAAAAGTAATTTAAATAGGAGTTTAAATGCAAAGAAAGTAGGAGCGCTCGAAGAGCTCCTTCAGTACGGTCGCAATTAGTACAGTATTGTAAATTATATAACGGGTTGCGAAATTAGCAACTTTTAAAGTACAAAGATGTGTGAACTATTTCAAGCAATCTGATCACCTCTAAGGATAACGTTATAATTGCAAGTGAGAAGGTATGAGAATCTCGAATGAATTTTAAGCAGAACAAAATGGGGAGATTCGTAACGTTCTCATTGCTAGCTACAAATGTCCGTTACATACACGCAATCTTGTAAAACTAGTTTTAAATAGAAGTAGAGTAGTAGTGGTGACCTTTCAGAGAAACCGATTGCTTTCTTATTACCGTGGCTATGCCTTACCCAAAATGTCGTATCCAAACTCATTCAAGGCAATGAAATACCGTAAATTTTGTACAGGGGATCACGTTATGAACAGGATTTAAACAACAAGGTTTGATAGGAGTGTTTTAAACTTTGAAAGGGCGTATCTCAAGGTTTGATTGATTACATTCTCAATGCGAACAGTAAGGACCGTGTTCCGCATAAAGCTACACCTTCGGACCAAGCTACAACTGATCAGAGTGAGGCTCAAGGGTGAAACATCGACAAACTAAGCAATCATATTTTCCCAAAACTGGTTGAGGCTCATATACAATATAACGCAGGAAGTCCAGAATATCTTTTTCTTCATCATCGTAATCGAAGGAAAAGGAAGCAACTTTAATCCTTGCCAGCACTGGGTAATTATTGATAACAAATCACCAGTGATATTGAGCCTCGCTTTGATTCAGTTGCTTAAAAATCAAATTTGGCTAACCAGGTTCCATAGCAACTGTGTCAACGACTCTCAAAGTAGGATTGAGGATACGCCATTGTTGAAATGAACAAAATCTATCCATTTTATACATAGGTGAAAAAAATGTGGGGACAAACTGACCCCCAAGGTTGCCACGTCCTTGAGGATTCAGCGTAGTAAACAAACTTCAGTACTGCAATGTACTTTCATTGCTTTTCATATGAATGCAGTGAGAGTAGACTTGTCGATACTGTACACTAATTTGTTTCGGCCTGATTGTGCTTGGAGGAGATGCTCTATGTAACCTACTTATGCAATCTCCCTAACATACGTCCCCAAGTACTGAATTGTGGAACACTTCTAACCCTTAGTCCTGAAATTGTAAAGGCATTTTAGGTTTCAAATACTACCAAATATGTTTCGAGAGATACTTGTCCCATCTTCAGGCTGTGTAACAAGAAGAAGTGTCTCTCGAAACGTAGCTCCGAAAAAGACTACGACTCAAGACATGACAAATATCTACCATCATTTGGCAACAACTGAGTCGACAAGCGTCAGAATATTTAGCACTACCAAATATGTTGTAAGCGAGTTTTTCTGTGCTGAAGTCATAGTCTTATTGAAAAGGAACACTGTACCCTCCTCCCTAATGTCTGGAAGTCAACATTCAGGCAAAATGCGAACTCCCTGATTCTGGCAAAAAGTGAGTAATAAGGTGCAAAAAATACCGGTATTTACTCATATTGGTAAAGAAATGTATATCTTGAAACTTTCAAATTAAAGTTTTGGTGAATGTTTCAGATCTAAAAATTGTTGTTCCCCTAAATTCAAAGTGCCCGTTACGCCTATGACCAGAGTCATGGCTCAACCTAACATTTGCGATAAAACGTTTTATAAAGTTATTTTATTAAAATGGATCAATCAATATATACTTTTAAGTGAATCTGTTTATAATCAAATCATTTTAGTTGATATTTTGTTGTGTATTCAAAATGCTTTCCCTGAAATTGGAAATTTGACACCGAAAATACGTTTTTGTAATATTCAAGAACAGTCCTTAGATCATACTACTTATTTGCAGTTGTGTATTTAAAACTGATCTAAGGCACTTTGTCTTCTTGAAATTCCACTGTTTGGGGACATACATATAAACTAAAGATAACAAAATCTGGAAAGTTGGAAAGTTGAAAAGGGTTCGAAAGGGTTGGAAAGGGTTGGAAAGGCCAGAAATGACAGACAAGACCAGTCCCCTACTCTCCCATCCAGACCAAAATAGGGTTAAACAAACAATAAGGCAAAAGCAAAATCGTCAAAACTATTTATGTACACACTGTTATGAAAAACAGCATTATATTGTAGATAACTCAAGTAAATAAATGATAAACAATTAAATAAATATCGGAAAAGCATGAATCAAATGATACGAAGTGGGAAATCAGACGGAAACTAGTGTGAAACTATTGTTGACTTTTGAACAGGGAATCTTGCTCTGTATATTAGTTTATCAAATTATTCGATAAGATGGAGGATGAAGATGAAGGTGTATTGTACCTTCTCATCGCCTCTTTCGTTTTCGCTACAGTTCGCGTGTTATCTAAACCGATGTCTCAAATGAGGAACTTGAGGTTGAATTAAATCTGCTCCGGTTCTGTTGTGATGAGAGAGCGATTTCTTCTAAATCTCTTCAATTCTGTATTACCCTTCTAACAGGCGGTTGACAGCGAGCTATCAGAACAGTCAGAACTTTCCAAGGAAATTAAAGTTGAGAAATCAGACGAGGATCCCTTGGCCGTAAGTATAAAAACAAATTATATCTTGCAGTTAGTACGGTCGGGTTGGTATATGTCTATAGACACTGTATGCTTGTGATACAAAGGTGACCGGAGTCCAGTAAATCACCGATTGCGATAAGCTTAGTTCGTTTGAAATTTCTATATTTCTATCTCTATAAGGTTGAAATCCTAAACCAATGAGAAATGCCCAAATACTTTAAGGGGGTTTTTTGAGAACTGTGGGGTATTATAATTACTGACCATTATGTAACAAAAACGTAAGTTAAAGGCAATAAAAATAATAGGAATAAGGATGGAAATGCTCTTCTGCACCGGGGTTTAATAATTTTGTTGTTACTAATGTCTTGACTAAAGCTTAGATATTTTAATAGAAAACGAGCGTATTGTTGAGAATACAGAAAGAAGAAGACAACAAGAACTATAGAGTAGACAGAGAAGAATCATTCTTAAGTAACTTCTTTATTCAACTATAGAATCGGTACAATTATGAAAGTAATGCACTGGAGACTGTGAAGTCCGTTTGTCCTACAATTGCTTCCTGAGGATGCATCCTCTTTTCATTCTTGTATATTGTAGATACTTTCTGATGCTTTAAAGCCCTTATCCCACCATACCAGTACCCCCCACTGAATATTATACAAATATAGCTACCTTTGAAAGAACCTTTACACCGAAAGTTCTATTTGATAATTGGAACATTTGTTATCGATGATAAATGCAAACAGGATACGTATTTTTGCTGGCACTTCATCCCTGTCCTGCGCTACGTCCCTTTAAACAGAAGGATCAACACAGAAGTGATTGCCTTATGTCATGTTGCTTGTTTGTCATCTTATAAGATAGGAAACCATCATAAGATTGCACTGAAGTAAGAAATGGTTGATTACAAGCATGCATCTTGACAATTGGGATTAAGATAGGCATAATTGTCAGCGATCCTTGTTAGCCTTTAATTCCAAGCAAATGTTTTAAGTTTCCAAGACATACTGGTGATGCATTCTCTTTTATTTGTATGTTTCATTTTAACAGAGCACATTGATACGGTTACGTCTTTTGTAAAGGTTATTTTTGACTTTGTCTTGCACTATTTTTTCACCTTCGTCGACTTAGTTTGTGACAAAAATTACTGTAATTATTTATCATTGCAACACTTTCAAACGTGATCATGACTTATGTGAATGTGGTATGCAAATGTTACTTACTGTGAAACATTTTCTTTTGCTAATAGATATTTAGCAAGAGTAAAAACTCAAAAATTTCTGACAAAGAATTTTTATACAATACAATACTTGTGCTTTCCAGATAAAGATTTGCCATTTGCCTTTTAAAACTAAAAATGTTATAAACAGGGTTTCAGAGGCAGCATTTATGACGAAAACACACTATCTTGCAATCTTTGATTTAAGGCTACCAATTTTTAATGGGCGTGGGTAAGAAAGACCCTACAAATATAATTTTACTTAAATTATCATACTCATGTTGCTTGTTGAAAGAAAGTAAAAGCTACAAAGTTTCAATTCAGTCCATCACTGTTAACACACGTTTTCAAAGAACACACTAAACGGGGCTCCAAGAAAATCTTTTTCGCTGGAAAAGTGCATAAGATGAATAAGGTACAAGAAGTGAAGCCTAGGGCAAGAATGTATTATAAATGCACCGAGACAATCAATCAGTGGCGATGTTAACTGTTGGCCTCCTTTCTCGAAGATACAGCGCTTGACATTTGCAGTGACACAAATTATGGATATGAGGAGCTGTTTAAATGAAAAAGAAGGGGAGAGTTAAGAGATGTGCACATAACTAGACTCTAGGTCTGCATCCTCCATGAGACATCATATATATATATTTTTGTAGGCAAAAATCTGTCGGTGACAGCGCACTAAGAGAATCTACAACCAGGTTAAAGGATTACTCGTTTCCAGAATCATTTTTGTACGTATTTTCGTTCTGGTCGTCAACTGTCACAAAAAGAGAGTATTTTGAAGGTTAGGCTACTTAAAAACACCGATTCTATTTACATTGTATACGCGTATGTGTGTGTGTGGTAAGCACTCTATAATGATCAAGAACACCGGTATACATCCATCAACATAGATAAACAAGATGATAGGAGAACTGAAAGTCCAGTTAGACTTGTAAGTAGTAGCAGATCAAAAATTAAGGCGAATGTGTAAAATATGTCGTCAACTAGAGCGTATTCACCAACTTGCGAGGCGCTTCTAAAGAAACAAAATATAATATCAAAAATTCGACTAGTTCCTACCTCAAGTCCGGCTCACAAGTGCACCCCTTTTCTTTTCTTCGTCACTGATGTTCCTCACAATTAAGACGCGCGCCACTTGTTCAGCTTGTATTCCTCATTTGAACTCGGGATCACGGCCACAATGAAAAGGCATTTCGAATGTAGCACGACACTGTTAAAGACTTTAAGAGGCCGAAGAAATGATTTTCAAAACTAAATGAATACCAGTAAGCTAAATTAGGAGTTTTAAGGGAAGTAAAATCCAAGGGTGAAGGGATGATTTGATCGAAATTTTGGGGAAAACTGGAAGCCACTGAATGTTCTCATTGTGAAGCCGTGCAACAGCTAATATTTCAATATGCGACCCATGTTGTTGTAGTTATTTGCTCTAGTATATGAAGCTCAATAGATCTTCAATATATTCCTTATATTAGTACTGATATCCATCCTTATACCTGCACGTAATCCAGCTCCTTGTTTAACTTCTTTGAGTGAAACATGTATCAGTCTTAACGGAGAGGAGACACCGCAATGTAATTTGCACATAAAAATAAATTATATTTAGTCTGTTAAAGCTGAAGAAAAGCTGGCTTGGTAGCCAAATTTAAGTTTATTTTATGTCCAAATTACATTGCAGTGTTTAATTTCCGTTGAGACCACTGATCTCTAAAAAAGACTGGATCGAGCTTCCCATTGTTTCCCGCTACGAAAAAGTGTAGTCACGAGTACTGGCCCCTATTATTAAAATAGCGCAGGAAAGTCCGCCATGTTGCGTCGCATTGTTTACAAGCTTTGTGTGGTGGGGACTGAAATGGCGTCCAACGACTGACCTCACTTTGAGACGGAAGATGCTCGATCCAGTGTTTTTTAGAGATCAGTGGTTGAGACTGATACATGTTTCCATTTCTTTATATTTTTAAGCCAGTCTATGAATCGTTTTGACCAGGAACGGTATTCAGCTCAGTCCAGTCATTTTGCATTTTTTGTCATGTTTTGTCATGTTGCTTTTCTTCCTTGACTTGTTGGCCCTGCTTCTGCTGCATTGAATAAATACAGCTTCCATTTCTAATAGAATCTCATCCTTGGAATGTACTAGATTGCAATTTAAGGTATGATTTTATATGTGCACTGGACTTGTGCGAGTCTAGCAAATTTCCAATGGATCATAGCATGTCATCAAATCATTTTCTGTAATGCAGTTTCTTTAACTGTACACCTAAGAGATTTGTGGATGACATAAGCGTGATCTTAGCAACGAACTTTTTGAAAACTTCCATTTGCGTGCAGTAGTTGCGAAATAAGTGCAATCTTCTTCCATGGTATTGTGATCTTAAATACCTATTAAACTTACCATGTGTCTAAGGGATGAGAAATGTAGCTGATGACTTGATAGAAAAGCTCATTAGAACATTACCGGAAACGCAACAATAACATCTCAAGGTTTTTATGACGTCAGTATTTATATAAGTTGTCCATGCTCAAAAATCTGAAATGTAGGGTGGTTTCCTTGATCAAATATCAGTGTGTAGTCTAAATATCATGGAGCAGAGAAGATTTAAAAAAATTAGATTTGAAAAGATACTAAGAGAAATAAAGGTCATGTCACCGCCGGGACTCGAACTGAACCCAAATTGTTCTACATCTCAAATATCTTTTCGAATAAGATCATTGCAAATCTTCTCTATTGATATCTGGATCAAAGTTACCTCTCATCATTACAAATCCATACCTTTCTTTCTATAATAATTTAGATTGTTTTCGTAACAGAAAAAAAAGCAAAAGTCAGTAAAAAATAACTAAAGAAGTAAATAAATAGGATCCTTTTCGTTCAGTTCAGATCTGTGTTATAATTATAGTTGCGGCGTTCATATTTGTCTACTTTTTGTACTTTCAAGTGTTGCTGTTCCCTCCTTTTGGGGTTCGCTTGAACTAGTTTGAGATCACCAAGACGTAAAAAGATGGTCTGTGATACAAATTTATAACTTTTGTCAAACAGCATATTCATTTGTTGATGAGACGTCTTTCTAAGCAATGGCTTCTATGACTTTAAGGAACGGTATCTTCCTAAATAGCAGCTGTTTTCCATCATATTCTTTGCGCTATATGTTGCACGTTGCCGAAAATCAAGTGGGAATGGGACAGTGTTCTTTGGCTGATGGTCTTCATGGCTTCACTTGTTGATTTGCGCTACACCGTTTGTTTTGAAGAAATGAGAGGCTGAGCACTGAGGGAAGTTCACAGATAACGTAAATTTTAATAAAACCCACTTTGTATGGTGTTAGGTGGAACACTACCATTCTGTTTTTCTAATAAAAATTATGACAATTACAATCAATCTGACAACATGAGTGACTATAATGGAAACGATGATCTGTATCTTCTCCAACACTTTGTTTGCATAAATTCTTGCTCATAACATATATTGGTTTCAGATAGTTGCTAAACCCTTAAAGCATTCCAAAAGCACATATATTTCTTTGCCACTGTAAAGTATATCCAAGCACTCGCTCTCAATGCCAACAGGTTCTTAGAGTAGTAGATGAAGTATGGATTGACAGTTTCTTGTCTCACAAATGCCGTGTAGGTCTTTGATGTCACGTTTAGTTCTCTTTGCAGACTAGATAGTTGCAGCGAGGTGGAATAAGTTTTGTAAAGGACAGGAAGTTTATCATTATCAATAGTTTTTCCACGCCATTTATGGAATGAAAAGCAGACGGCAAGCAAAGAGATTGTAATCGAATTTACAAATCAATAAAGGGTAAAACATTAAAAAATATGATTTCAGTAATTATACGTCGGCACACTATCTGGTGTCACTTAACGAACATATTTCCAAGGTTGCTTAGTAACATAATCAAATATACAGCTTGCTCCATATTTCCTTTGATTGTTACCGTTATGAACCATTCTCACTACTTGTCCGCTGGCACACCAATATTTCTGGTCATGACTGTGCAGTCATCACAAAGACGTAGAATTTGAGATGCGATACCGCTCTATTTACTACACACATATACAATTAGCATCCTATAGTTCCGCCAAAGTACTTCCCTTTTCCCTTATCTTTACTGGTGTCAGTCTTTATCTTCAGTTGTTGTAGTTATTTCTTGATGCATGTGGTCATTCAACATTTAAAGGACTCGCGTCTTTGGGACAAATATAATCATTTCTGTCTCTTCTCTGGTATACGTTCAAATCAATTTTCCATTCCTTTAAATATTAGGGGCTCAAAGCATCCTGTTATTTTCATAGGATTACATCAGTTTTGTAGAGAACAGGAAGTCCAGTTCCTCCTTTCATTCGTTTCAAGGCTTACAACCTATGTCAGTTTTCCCTTAGGTTAATAAATCTCTTTTCAAATACATGACTCGAGTTTTTCCTCTTTAGCAAACATTCGTCTTTTTATAACTTGTGCTTTTGTTTTCTGATGCGATAATGATTTTAAGTGCTCCCACTCGGCTTTGTACAGTATATTGTAAATTGCTCAAAATTTCAAAAAGAAGATAGTGGAGACATGACCCGTATTCCTTTCTCTTTTTCAGTCCTCAATAGACCTTGATAAAAAAGCTCTTAATGTACTTCATATAGAAGAATGCCTTTACTGCCACAACCTTTATGTGTGAAACAATGGTCTCTTTTTTCTGCACCCAAGTCCGTTCTTCTCAACGTAACAACTAATTAGAAGGCAGCAACTGGCTTGCTAGGTAAAGGGTTGAACTGATACTGACTGAGTAGAGTCAAAGAGGAATGTCTACCGGTGGCTTCGTGTCTCCCGAGAGCTCTGGAAACTTGCTTTCACATCTATTTTTGAGAGAGGCATGGTGTTGCTGGTAAGTCAGTTGATTTGTAAAGATGCAGCGATCAAATGCAGGCAGACACATGATAAAATTGGTCAAGTGTAATGACTGAATTTAAAGCGAGATCGCATGTCTCAACGTTGAAGATACTTGCTGTCAGGATTCGATTAGTGTTTGCTCAAGTTTCCACTGCAATCATAAAAGTTAGACCATGTAAACGATAGGAGTAGAAAGTGTGCCTCTTTGCAGATGCTTTATTTGAACCGTCCGAATTAAGGCACGTGACGGACTTAAAGCAGTGGTGTATCTTTTATACCAGTTGGAAATGACAGCCTAATGTTTGTTCTAGTGATAACATGTAAATAATACAAGTCAGGTATTGAAAAACAGTACCAAATCATGTTCTGATGTTATCAAACTATAATACAGACTTTCTCTTATCAAGCAAACATCTAGCAAACATCAAGCAAAGAACAATATCACTTTCTTGTCATGCATAGAAATAAGGTAGCTGAAGAGGACGAATGGGAGTAAGATATATAAAGATGTATTGCACTTTAAAGACAGCATCCTGGGAATTCCTAGATATCGACATCAAAACGTTTGCCTGCGTCTTAATCAAATCAATGTGGTGTGATATTATTGCATACCTTACCTTAGACCGAAGGCCCGCTTGTTCCTTTGGGAACATAAGTCGACCGTAACATTACCTTATAACCATACATCTAACATAATAAATCATTCTCATCAAATTAATGGACCAAATTCTAGCACAATATCTGGTAAATAGGCCTCAGTGCAACAAAACACTGCCCAAAATAGCATTGCACAGCTTTTCCACGTGAAAGGTTTTCTTTCTTTGAAATATCAACATATAGCTGACGACTCTTTTTATTGTAGAGTTTCAGGGTTTCAGTTCCTGTTTTTAATCCCGATTGATTACATATCAATGTAAAAACCTATTAACAATTACATCTCCGCACAGGTTGTTGTTTTATTGACTTTCTCACGTTCTCTTTATTCATGCGCATTGGATGCTCGGTAAATTTGATTAGTCTCACAAACAGAATTCTTGACGCTCAAATATGTGTTTCTGCAAATGGAAAGTAAGGATCTCAAATGACTTAATTGAGATTCTAGTTTCGATTGATTTGTCGTAAGCGTACCACCTGTTTATTCTTACAAAGATCTAATGGAACTTTAATATATCTGTCTCAAAAGATAGTAAAGAAATAGAAGAGGCATAATAACTGAATTCGAACCTAAGGCCCAAGCATCTGCTGCCTTTACTCTACCAACTGAGTTGTAAGTAAATCCCGATGATGGTATGCTTCTTTTTTGCAGTTGCCATATTAGCCCCCGGAGCCCCTCGGTGAGCTCCTAGCCTCCGACATTCACCTTTGGTCAACGTCCGGGTGAGGTTTTGTGCCATGTGATTTGAACACTCTCTGATTACCATCTTGCCCATCCAGCCAGTTGACAGGGCACGTGTAATAAAGTAAAATTTTGAACAATATGTAGTTTCGTGGAAAAGAACATCTTTGAAATTTACAGTTTTGGAAAGATATAAAAGAGTTGAAAGGTCATCTGCCTGTAGAGTATAAAATAGTCCTACGCCTCTTCTTTATAGCAGGTTTCTTTCGTTTGTTATATTTTTATATTACTTCTTCCTAAAGCGATTCTATCGAGTTCCTTTTGATTGCTCACTCGCTACGTCCTCCTTACTTTCAGTATCTTCTACAAAAACCTCAGATGGCCTGTTTGTACAATATTGGTTCCTTTCTGCACCATAGTCCATGTTTCAAAGCCATACAATAACTTACTCAATACTAAGCACTTTAAAATGCTATTCTGTAGATGCAAATAAGGGCTTCTAATCAATAGCTCTCTCTTATCGCTACTAGAAAACGAGAGAAGAAGAGGCACAACGTTTTTGATCACGCAAATTTTTGTACTTCTTTTACAGAATACGGGATTACAGAACATTAAATCTTCATAATTTGTAGACAGGAACGTATTCCACAAACAGTTATTTATGAGAAACTCATTACACCAATTTGTAAATGATGTTCTCGATGCATGTTTCCAAGGGAATTGTGAACAAACATAGCCACTATTTTATTTGTATTGTTATCAGCGGACTTCACCTAGCTCATTTAGTAGAGAGCATGCCGCGACTGGGTGGATCTAGGATTCCAATTCCGATAGTGACCTAATTTTCTGTTTCTGTAGGATCTATTGAAATAGACACGTATATAGCATCCGTTATCAGATAATAGCGCAAAGAAATAACGTTGGTTCCACAGCCTGCAATAGTTTAATTTTGTAGGTTTATCGTACTTATGGCTAGTTTAGTTGAAGCACGGCTTAATGGTGACTGACAGGAGAGAAGAAGGCTCTTTCACAGTTGTGGTAATATTTTTTCCCCGGTTTACAAGTCTTGTTGATTGCTATGGTGAGAAAGAAAGTCTTAGTTATTATTGGTTTAATAGTGACTCAAGTAGCGTAGTGTATTTACTTAAGTATGGTGTCTATAGAAATCGTATGTAAGTACTACCAAGACAGATTGGAACAACGGGTCAACAGTTGTAAAGCAGCATGTCATTGGTTTAAACAATGCCAGACTGTACTAAAAGCGTTCGAACAACTAGAGTCGAATTCTAATAAGCTTCTGCATGAGAGCAGCTTGTAGTATACGTTGTGGGGCTGATTCTGTTATCAGTTTCAAAGTCTTTCCACGTTTTTCATTTTGTTTGTAATTTGTTTGTTGACTTGCGTTCTGTGATACTTTTTAGTCCCATTTGGCGTCATTACATTTGTCAGATTATTTCCTTTAACTTTCCGGAACCCAAATCACTTTCCTTTTCTTCCTTGCTACCTAACACCGTTAACATTGCTCACTGACAGTTTCAGCATTTTGATTACTTCTCTCCAGAGCCATTTTGTATCTTGAGTCTCGAGTTGCGCGGGTTTACCACCTAGTTGGGCTGGTTTCAGCTTCTATTTTACGTGGACTTATTTGTAGTTTTGGAGCAGGATTCTAATAATCACTGATCTTTTTCATCATGTTCCTGTCGCGTCCAAATGGATGCATAGGGCCTCGATAAACTGTGGCCATCTTAATTTATTCTGGACTATCTCTTTGCCCCATGGTTTATCTCCAGCTTCTCTTCGCATTGTTCGGGTCCAAGTCTCTCGTGGTCTACCCCCGCCTCTCGCTCCCATAGCATTCCATTCTAACTCTTTCTCTAACCAGGTCTTCCCGTCTGCAGACATGCCCCAGTCATTTCCATCGTGACAGTTTCACATAGTCATCAGTTGGTTCTACTCCAATGATTTCCCTCATTCTTTTATTTGGGACTTTATCTTGCCATCTAATCCCCAGCATCCTTTTCAACACCTTGCTCTCGAAGCCAAGCAGCTTCTTATCTGTCACAGCCTTACTATACCAAGACTTATGTCCATAGATCAAAATTGGCCTCACCATCGTTTTGTGGATTTTAACTTTAGCGTGGTCTGACATATTGTTACTAGCCATATCAGCTTTAACATTCCTACTGCCTGTCAAGCGCGACTTATTCTTTCTTAAATTTGCAAATCTAAAGAACCATTGCTTGTAATAATTGTTCCAAGATATTTAAAATCTTTCACCGTCTTTGCTGCTCTACCTGCGATAACACATTCTGATCGATTCTCCATATTAATGTTCAGGTTTATGTACAGGTTTATGTTTTTATGAAGATAAAAAATACAAGAAAATGCATCAAATGTTAAATAGCGAAGTAACGTAATTATCAAACTAGTAATACTGCGGAAATCTGTAATTTATGCCAAAAAGGCAAAGAAAGGTGGCAATGAGATGCCTACGGAAGGGACAAGTATAGAAACAAAACATGTCGAGAAAGTGAAGCTTTTGCAACGATTTCGAACCCACGGACAAAAAACGCTCTTGTAACTTAAAGCAGACAGGGACAAAAAAGTGAAGACGATGATATGCTACCCGTGGATTTTCGAGTGGTGATGCTAATTCTTGGTCGTACTCTTGAATTGCACGTTGATGTAAATATTTTGCTGTAATGTTATTAAAGCTTTTGATATACTCTTTCTTGTTTAAAGCTTATTTTATGCAGGAAAAAGTTTTACTTAAGAATGGTTGGTAGGCAGTGTGGTTGAATTGAAGTCTGATACTTTGTTGTTATCTATAGAGAAATCACCGATCAGTCTATATTAGATAGGATTGGGCTCTTTTGGGCTGCTTTTCATATCCGTTTGGGCGGTTGAATTGCCTTTGTTCTTCATGAGGCTAGAGAATGTCTTATTGACGTAAATAAGATATTCTCTGATGAGGCAACACTGCTAATGTCAGTGCTCTATCCTTTGCTTTGCTTCCTTGCTTTTGGGCTCTTAACTTGCCTTCTTTAAAATAGATGTTTGAGGCCTTTACTTCACCAAAGTAGGTTAACTATGTTGTTTTTCCAGCCTTGATTGTGTGTAACAAGTATAAAGAAGCCTACACAAATGTCGAACGGATAAGTGTTCCGACTCAGCTGTTGGCAAGACGACATTTTTTGAAGATTACAAGCATCGAAGAAATGACGCCTGAAAAGTTATTGACTGTGACATTATAGGATGATAAATTCAAATTTTGACAATGCGCTATGAAACCCCGCTATCGTTTAAACGTTTGTTTAGGCAAGCTATTAAGCATTCGGGATAATTTTAAGTTGTTATGAGTTGACACGAATACTACTCGCTTTTACAATTTGGTATTGTATCCTGTGGCTAGATGCTGTATCTTGCTAATTTATTGTTGGGTCTTGCATTCTATTCAAATGTACGATTAATGCAATTGATTTGTTAAAAGTTGGTGAAGTATCTCGAGGGGATGACCCTGAGTTATTTGTCATTTTTCAGTCTTCATCGGAATATCCTTTGACTGCTTTTTGAAGAGAGATAACTTATTAGCTTTCATAGAACCACCGAATTTAGAATCGTGTCAGGTTTTTACCATTAGCAACACCGATTTTAATATTATAATCATAATATTTCAGTTCCAGAAAAAGAAATGCTGTACCTCGTCAAAAACCTTCTTTTTGTTGTTCCTGCTGCTTAGACACCTAGTTGTCAAATTTTATTTCATTTTACCAATAAAATAACTTGTAGCATTAAGGCGGCCATTGTCATTCCTCACTTGAAGTTATCCAATCAAAATTTAACAACACATGTTTTTCATTGTATAGAAAGAACAAGGTAACCTAGTAAAGACGTTTCTGCATTAATGTGATCCTTTTCCCCAAGAGCAGTCTTTGCTTATGAACTATGCCCTCCCTCAATGCCACTAATACTGCTATTCAGAATTCTTGAGTTATGTTATTCAACCTCCCTCGTTCCCTGCTGCATTTTCAACGTTGCTACGGCCCTTTTAAGTTTTAATTGGATATCAAAATCAAGAGACCAGCCTCAATAAAGTTAAGATAGCACTAGAAGAGCTTGTGGTTTTACAAAATCTTCCCATTTCTCATATTTCCCATTTCGTATATCATTTGCCGAAATTCTTATATTTGTTAGTTTGCGACAATTTTATTTCCTAGTGCGTTCTCCCTTTCAGATCAATGTTAATTAAGTTAAATGAAATATTACGGCATCAGAATTGAAGGAAAACACTAATTTGATCGTTGCTACGCTAATTGAATGTCTCGTCGCAAATGGGTGGGACGCCTTTTCTTATACCGAATAATGAACCTGTAGGTCCCATGCTATGGGTAGTTAAGAAGCCGAAGTCAAAGGGATTGGTTCTGAATCAATCTAAGCTGGTTTGGTGGATGACGTACCCTTTACATGTTTCCTTTAATAGCAAAGGTCACTTTTAATTAACATATTTTTAATTGTAGAAAGCTTTAATTTACTTCGAGAACTCTCTCTGCAATAGATTCTTCCGGACTATCTTCTGACTAATTACTATGGTAACAACATAAATGAATCAACAAGCATATGAATACCGAACAAGGGTTAAAAACTATTGATAGAAAAGATTCAAAACATCAACAATCTGGTTGTATTTACGATGTAATAGGAATGGGAAGACATTAGGAAGGAATACTAATATTGACTGTTATAGAAAAATATGTGAAGTGGAGGTAACGTCAAAAGGTGGGGATGGAGTTGCATTATTTTGTGACTGATGTTAACGACATTTTTAGGTGGGAAAAAGCTATTGTTTGACATTGAAACATGTACACAGATTACTTACATGTACATTGCTAATACATGAAATATTGTAAATATTAGGGATATTAAGCATAAGATGATATTAAGCAAAGCGTAACCGATTGCATCAGAGATTATAATATATAATCTCTGACTGCATCACAATATAATTAAATGATGTTATTAAATGACACGACAGTTCTCACTAAGGATTGTCATTTGTTTTAGAGATAATATTTGATTTTTTTTTTATTTTAGTACTGCGGCATCAGAAAAAGGTTTGCAAGCTCCCTCCTTCAATTAAGCCGCTCCACCACCGTTATGAATA
>JAAAKL020007252.1:0-17088 GCA_010016065.2 Carybdea cf. marsupialis auct. non (Linnaeus, 1758) | reverse complement strand
CCAGAAGCCTTAAAAGAAAAACAAAGAAGAAATTGGCAAGTAACAGGGGGGCCTGAAAAGGGGGGAGAGGGAGGGGGGGGAGGTGTGGGGGGGGGGGGGGGGGGGGAGGGGGAGTTTAGACTATAGAAGACTTGATTTAGGAAGAGTTTGAATTTCAAAGAAACTCAGGCGAATAAAGAAAAGTATAGTCAAGATACTTGAAGATCATCCCAATAGGTCATGAGATAATGTCATCTACGCGCCTTGTGCTTGGCATACATTTTCTTGTTAGGATTTCATGCGTTCAGATACTCTTGTGGACGCACATGAAAACGTTCTAAGAATCTATTTGTGTACTGAAATGATTTTCTTGTCTGACATTCGTCGGAGTACAGAATAGTTAGAGTAGAACATGTAAAAGAAGAAATGAAACTGATATCCAACTTTGTTTTAAAGTAAGCCAATCAGAACTCTGACTGCCAGATTGGGTTTTTTTTACCAATCGATGTAGTGAAGTGAAAGGAAGACCCAGATTTACCTATTATACGGAGGCAGCATTTTTTGGAGACTAAAGAATATGTCATATGGCTTTTTCGGTTAACCACTCAGTGCTAGAGACAAAGATATTATGGTAGCCACCATTTACGAAAGCATAAGGGACAACAGATGCCCATCTTGGCGCTTTTTGTACTTTTGAAAGATCTGATAGCTAATTGACTCTTACAACGTGACTGCAGTTGTCTCCTGATCCAGCTCTGTAAATCTCACTGCTCTTTTCAATGTTTCATATAACGCGGTAGAGAGGGTCACGCATTATTATCGTGTTTACCATGGTAAAATTGTCTTGTGACAGTATTAAAGAGACCATGTTTTATCAAGGGTATTTTAACTGCGTAGACTATTTTAAAGTTGCTTCTTTCTATAAAGAAAGAGCTATACGAAAAGGCATAGTAAAAAGAGAATGCAAGCAACAATGCAGCAGCAATGCAATTTAACTGTAGCATAAAATTATACTATCGTCTATTCAAGAACCTCTTCGTTGGAATAGTAGCTGTTTGAGATCTTGAAGTGAGAAATGTTTGTTCTTAGTCATGATGAATGTAGAAGACGTTCGTGTGAACTGAACAGTTGCGCTTTTGCTCTATGAATATTTAACAAGTGCATAGACTAAAAGATTTTTTGAATGATTTGAATCCGCCTTTCAATGATATTTGATCAGTAAAAGGCACCGTAATTCACAACAGAATTCTTTTCAAGTTAAGGTAAGATCAAAATAGAAGTTAAAGGTGTGGCTCTTGTTAGTGTTATGCCACCCATGCTGTTGAGCTTATGTGACATTTGATTTTGACGTGAACTGCTCCAATTATCGTTGGCTTTTGAAGGCTTTTGAAGGTTGTAATTGTTTAAAAAATTTTAATGAAAACTTGCGTCAATTAATAGACATCACCTCATACCTACCGTGTCAGAAATTGAAGAAAATTGACAATGCACGCCAACTGTATATCTGAAATCACACCTCTATTTCGCTTTATAGTTGTAGCCAGACCATTAATTTTGCACCGAAAATTAGTGCAGTTAATAATAAAGTACCTTAAGATGGGTTAAATGGCTAGAGGGAGTATATGAAGCACTAGGGAAATGGTTTCCTTGTGAAGGAGAACAAGACGCCAACAACTTTTGAAAATGTCTTTAGGAAATCCTTTATTTCAGTTTCTTTTTCTAATGATTAGCAGAAAAGAATATCCCTGCTATTTGTGGAGAATGTTCTCAGTTGCCCAAGTCTGTTTAATACACAGCAATTTCTACTTCGATTGATTCTGGAGCTGTTATCTTCCAGCTACGTCCGTGAATTATCCATTTTGCTGTTTGTTCCTTGTTTATATCTGTTGTTTTTTTACTGGTCGCAATAAGACATCAAGCAACCGCTGTGCTCACTTAATCACATTTAGTAGATCTCTGATCACGAATTGCTTACGTCAAGAGGGAATGGGATAGCGTACCACTGCAAGTTTTTGTAAAGTTACTAATACATGACTTCAGATGACTTATTCTCACCTGATGACATTTTTCTTTGCAGTATGAATTAGTATTCCTATTTCAAAAACACAGCAAAAATAAATTGTGTTCAGTCTTTAACATGATGTCTTCAGGTGCCAGAACACTATGCATTATACCCCGATAGTTGTTGAATTGGAACAGCGATCATCTTTGCATTTCTTTTTTGCACTTTGCATTGTATTCGTTATCTAGGCTGCAATCGAAGTGGCCGACTAATTTAATTCAGGATTGATACGCCATGTTCTTACTTATCATGAGTGTAGTGTTTCGTTAAATGTATGCACACTCGTTTATTGCCCTTTGTCTTTAATATCAATAGCCCGGAAATGGCGTTAGATGTTGGCTGCCAGTGGATCATTCTCGGTCACTCAGAAAGAAGACATGTATTTGGAGAAAACGACGAGGTATCAAATTTTTTTTGGATTCAACAGACGTAGATCATTTGATGAATGGTCTAGTTTCGAGTCCAGATAATGTAGTAAGGTTGGGTGCCAGAGTATTGTTGGTTGCAATGTAGATATAGGAGAAAATTTAGAGTTTTGTTAGGTGTGATCTAGTTATACCAATTACGTAGCCTTGAAATCCATACGACAATCGTCAAGTTTTTCAACTCGGAAGATCTTGATACCTTCCTGTCATACTCAAGTAGTTGTACTGAATATTTATAGCATCATTACTTATGCAATCGAGAATGAGGAAAATATGTCTTAGTTAATAGGGGAAGAATTTTATTGGCGAGGAAGTCGCCTTGTATACAAGACAGTGTGAATCAGCCGATCTGAACTACTATATATATTTAACAGTCCACATAAGCTGGCGAGATGTGTTGTTGTTTTAAATTATTTTATATACCATTCCTTAACTTCCTCGGAGTCCATGTTCCCACGTTGAGGGTTTAAGCATACCTTTTAGGATCCTTAAAATGCATGCGTGTTCGCTGTAAAACCTCGTCTTTGAGGTAAAGACGCCAACAATCTCTCCTTAGACCAATAATTGAATGACACCTTTCTTGAGTTTGCCAAGGCCTTTTTCCGTGAATTCTTCAAGGGTGTGAAGCTGCAGTACTTAAAACTTCCTTTTGTCATCAGCCTTCCTGTTCGTTTACGCTCTGTGTTAACGTACGTGTCGACAGAGTTTATGCTGAGTGGTCCGGATGTGTATAGAACGTATGTGTTAGTTTCCGATTCCATAACGTTGTAACTCTACGAGAGACGAAAGAGCTTCGTAATTAATATTCATGCAGTGCAGTAAAGGGTCTTAAGACCGTTCTGCCAGATGCCATTTATGTAAACAGTGAGGCATATTCCTCTGAGGTGATATTGAGGTCACCTTTGTACGGTCTGCTAGAAAACAGCCACAGTTAAGACTACTACCACTACCGTCACAATCTTGACAAGCACTATCATCATCATCATTGTGACTGCCATTGTTATCATCGTCATCTATATCATCGTAGTCAACGTAGCAGATAAATGTCAGGTGAATTATTTTTATTTGTATTCATGGAAATTCTTGTAGACATCGTCTTAACTTTTAAGAAATATTTGCTGTTACCTTTTAGAATCTGTGGGGTGCTTTGCCATTTCGTGAACACAATCGTACTAAAATTGCCACTGATTAAAACGTCCATCTAGCGTCAGTTCGCAAGTTATAAGATGCATTTAACACAATGTAGTATCTGTGTGGTAAGTGAAAGTTGATTAAGGGTTTGATAATATTAACCAGGTTACTCAAATATATACCTGAATGTGTGTTTCTAGATAATTGGTGCCAAAGTGAAGCATGCATTGGAATCTGGCGCAAAAGTCATTGCCTGCATTGGAGAGTTACTATCTGAAAGAGAGGCAGGAAAGACAAATGAGGTTGTCGTCAGGCAAATGGAGGCTATTAAAAGTGAGTTTTGATTTGACCTTGCTTTAATTTGTATCGCTTAAGTATACTTATCCTGTGTTCAGGCATACATGGCCTCACCTGTCCTCTGAATAAAAAGAGTGTACGATTTATACTTATCAAATAAGTTAAGTTTTCATGTAAAACATCCCTGAAAACTAGCTAATCAAGTTATTTCTTGGTCCACGCTATGCAGCTGTGATCACTATCAATGACGTTCATCCAGCACTTGGTAGCTTATGACAGACATGAGCAAATTTATTGTTCCCATTGGTTTCGAGTGCTGGACTTATATATATATATATACGTATACATAGTGATGAGAAATTGTGTCAGTGTCAGAATGAACCATTTTGTTCCTTTGGTAAATAATAGGTTGCTTCAACAGCGTGTTTCAACGTTTACTGTTGATTTTTACCAAAACTGGCGGGGGGGTTTTCAGAATTTTTAATTTGAGTGTCTAGGACAGGGGTCGGCAACCCAAAATGTTAAAAGAGCCATACTGGAACAAAAAAATTTAAAAAATTGTCTGGAGCCACAAAAACATTCAAAGCCTTATAAAAGCCTTATAATGAAGGCAACACATGCTGTACGTATCTATATTAGCTATATTAGCCTACTATCAAAATGACTAAGTTGGCTACAAATACATAATAAGCCGTCATGGTTAAATGTTTATTTTCCCAACAACGCATCCTGTAGAGAATGACGCACCACGTGACTACTGTGTTCTACGATGCCGCCGGAAGTTTAACTTCATTACACTATCAATTAATTATGTTTCATTGCTTTGATGAATTAAAGAAATGCAATAAAGCAATCCGAATTTCAATGTCATTTTTATTTTGAGGATTCGAAAAAACAACAACTGGATGGAACGTGCATAACGTGCACCTTGTCTTACAGCATTGGAAAACGTTAAGAATGTTTGTGTCATATTTGTCCTCCTACAGAAGCCATATTAAAACAAAAAAATTCTCCTCTCCCATCTTTTTTCATTTTAAAAATTTTCTGAAAAAACCTCAAGGGAGCCATTAAGGCAGCACTAAAGAGCCGCGGGTTGCCAACCGCCGGCCTAGGGTAGTGGTTGAAATAGCGAGTTATAGATAAATGAGGAAGGAACCAGCAAATGTGGCACTGAAGATTAATGTACCTCTACAACTTAATGTAGAAACAGTATGAGGCGGACAGATACAAAGGGTTTCAGTATATCTATCGTGGGATTTTTGTCATCGAAGCCTTGTATGTACCCTATGCTCCAGTAACGAGTCAAATGTACACGGGCACCGCCCCAGGCCCTGTAGAGTGGATTACACGGTGTTAAAACCACTAAAATAGAAAAGCTGATCACGACAAGTGATGTCTTATTATGACAGGCATATCCGTTGTACAAAGTGTAATTGTGCATCTTATCAACAACTTCAATGTAAGGTAAGCTTCATTTTCTACATGCCTTCACTGTTTGCGGCATCGCATTTCCGTTGCATCATCTCATTGTTCCGTGTAATGTTTCTTTTAAGCTGGGAGTGGAAAGATATTTGAACCAAGAACCAGATCTTTATAAACAATGTCTGTTCTTTATTGATTTCCCGTCATTGCCCTCACGTAATCATATTTAGTAATTTAGGCATGTAGGCATATCTCAAGACTCTGATTCGTTACGCCTTTTGTCCTAGTCGGCATCTGTTTCATTGTGTTTGGTGCCAATTGCTGTATTTGCAAGCCACTCACTGCGGGAGTTGTCTGTCATTTGAAGTGCCACAGATGTAAGGCTGTTTGTATTGGTCACCCAGAACATCACTTTTTTAATATGTTCGTTGTTGACCCCGTGGTATTTGTGGATTTAGTAGGATAAAAACCGACCGCGACTGGCAATTCTGTCCATGGTTACTCGGTTTTGTATGAATTATTTTATGTTGGTGGCATTGGCCCTCGACTCCTTTTCTACTTTTACTGAAAAAGGGAATTCACTCCACCGCTCTACACAAATTGCTGGTCTTTGCCCTTTCTTTGTTTTAACACCTGTTTTTGTTGTGCTAACTTTAATGTTATTTTTTGATGATGACTGCTAGCATTATACTATTTATTATTCTCTCCCTTCTCTTTAGTACGCTTTTTTATCCCTGTCATTTTTATCTTACTCAGGGGATAAAGAAACTTACAAAACTCAGGAAAATAGTTTTTACAAGTTATTTTTTAGTATGCCGTCTCAACGCACATTATTCGTTGTGATTATAGTAATACTGAGGATACAATTTTCGCTTGACAGATCGATTGCCACTAAAGATAGCATTTTTGTAGTAATCAAAGCAAGTAAACATGAAGCTAGTGATCGAAGAATATCTCGACATAAATTGTTGCAAAGCATCTCATTCTACAAGAAAGAGAAAAGGTTTCAAGGGGTTTTTTTTTATCTCTGACAACATTTTGTATAAGTAATCGCTGCCATCAAACCAACCATTAAATTCAAGCAGTAGTCTTGTATGTTACTTAGCCCATTGGGTCACTTTCCTTCTTGCCAGGCAATGGTTTGGCCTCGATGGCTATGTGAATTTGTTTTCTCAATAGTCTGTGTGAGTCCTCACCTGGGCGTTCCTTGTCACGCCTTCTTTCTACCCCTTTTTCACATTTTTATTGTCTACGGAACCAATACCCTCTTACTTATCCTATTTAGCAGGAATACTTACGAATAGTCTTACCCAATTCTGTCTTCACATGTTCGATCCTGTTGTATAGATTGCCCGAATGTCTCCTATTTCCTATAATTTTCTCTTATCTCAAAGTACACGCACTTACGTTTTCCATACTTTTATGTGCTTGTACGGTAGGAAGATTGTTGATTAACGTAGAAAACAAGTGACGTTTGTCCAGTCTCTCCTAGAATAGGTAAGACTGATCTTCATTGGAAATTTGGTGCGCCAAGCTACCCCTTGTAGGAATAGAGTATTATTTACGTGACACAAATATCAAATCGACTTCTCTTTCTTTTAAAATTTGCCACAGCCTTTCAAGAGGCCGTTGCAGATTGCATGTTTTTCTGCAGCTGCCACACATTCAAGATGAACGTGTTATGATTGCAAACCAAACAGGCTAAACTGAGCAAATGACCTGGCTGTGCAGGAATTTTCATGTTTTACGGTATTAGAATATATAAATAGATATATAATTATCAGTGTTATAGTGAACGCATTCCATATTCATCGTAGAATTCAATTCAGTATGGGCCATTTTATAATTTTGTAGACCTGACTTGATATTTATCTCTGACCTTCAGTGCAACTTGACGTTCTAATCAAGAGAAATAGTGAATTGTGTAGTAGGTGAAGCACTCTTATTTTCACCTTGTCTTTAAAGCAATTGAATGGCAAACTGAAGCACATTGGACTAGAAGAAATACTCATAACTTTCCATATTTAAGAGTGGTTGTACGATGTGAAATGTAAGGATGGAGTTAAGATCAACACATTTCTTTTTGATTAAGACTGGTGTCAGACGAGGCTGTAACAGTAGAGTTGAATGATCAGGGTAAGATTTTACAGATGATGTCTTGCTTGTGGCAGAACAGAGTCGAGTTTTATAGGTGCTGAGATCATGACTGAAGCATAATGTTGAAAAGGCAGGGCTAAGGAATGGCCGTGAGAAGTATAAGGCGATGTTTGTTGGGACCGCTAACAAGACTGGAATAAGAGTCGGACAAGAAGCTATGGAAACAATCCGAAAATCCGTTTATTTGGTAAGTCCTATCGGCAGTAAAAATGTTGTTGGCGCCAGTGGGGACGGCAGAATCGTGACGTCAACTTCAGTCTTGCGACGAATGAACCAAATCTGGCCAGCAGGAACCATCAGCACGGAAACGAACATCATGCTTTACAAGGTCATTGTTTACCAACTGCCCTCTATGCCAGCGACATATGGAATAACACAGTTAACGTGTCAAAGAAACTGAATTTTGTTTTGAAATTTTGACAGTCAGCTATAATGACCACGTAACGAATGAAGAGATCCTACGTGAAGCTCAGTAAAATCCATTACATTAAATAGTTACTTCTTGCCCCCTGAAATTTGCTGGATATATTCTGAGACAAAAGGACACTCGTCTTACAAACTCAGCAATTTTAAAGAGATACTAGAGAAAGTGAAAGTGTCACCTCCGTGATTTGAACCCGCATCCCACGCGTTCGCGGCTTGCTGCTCTACCAACACATTAGCTCCTGATACTCCACCGGTGTACATCGCATCCTGCTCTACGCAGTTTCGGAGAGAAGCCTCTCTGCGCCTTGTGAGGTGAACATCGACTGCCATATAACCTATCACTCTGTCCACAGCCCCGTGAAAGTTACAAAGTGTTATAGAGAAGAGACGATTTGAAAATATCAAGTTTAAAGAGATACTATGGATGGGTTAGAATTGCGGTGGTGACTTATTCGTGTTTTTTAGTGTCTCTTTAAACTTGATATTTTCAAGTCGTCTCTTCTCTATAACACTAAAACAGTGGACCGCAAGCAATGCGGACCGCTGTTTGAGGGAAAAGGAGAAGAACACGTGCAAAGAACATTCAAAGATAACCTTAAGTGAGCCGGTATCAGATGGAACGCAGCTGAAGATGCTGGAGCAGCCTGTGAAGCATGGAGGAAGTTGGCTGCCCAATAACCCTGGAGGAACGGGGGGGGACTAAGTCTAAGCCTACGTAAGTAACCTAGTGATGTCAGGTTTCACAAATGCACCCAAATTGTAGTTTATATTAAAAAATCGATAAACAGGGCTGATCGAAAGGTCATAAATTCACCTTTTAAACCATTAATAGCTATATAGACACCTCAGGGGCATGTCGACCAAATGTTAGTTATTTATTGAAAGACTTGTTTAGAGGACCGAAAGAAAGACAAAGTGCAATACAACAGTTTCTTCACATTTGTATTCGCCGGATCAAAGATTTCACTTGAGAGACAAACGACTGTAATAATGGCAAAGGTAACCTCCACACGCGGCTCGTGTCGTGATATTTGAACTCATTGTCTCTATAATGGCGCAGATTTTCAATTCTTCTAAAAAGCAACAACTTTTACATTGAGCCGTGGAGTTGTTATTTTAAAATCTTAATATTTACCGAGAAGGCAAGTTAGCTCAGTCGATAGAGGGTAATTGTTAGTACAGGGTTGATTGTTCCAGTCCATCATCGGCCATCAATCTGAATGTTTCTATTGCGAACCCAGGAGGATAGTGGTATCTTGCAATAGTTGAGAAGGACAAAGGCGGCGAGGAAAGGGACTGGCAATCCCACCTCACTATGCCGTAGTCGAGAAAGCCATATGATTCTCTTACGACGACCCGCGACCAGCCTTGTCTTTTTTTGCCGTTTACCCACAATACCTTTCTCTTTATTCTGTTTTAGGCAACGTTCAGGATTGGTCATCAGTTGTTATAGCGTATGAACCAGTCTGGGCTATAGGAACTGGGAAAGTGGCAACTCCACAGCAAGTAAGTCCGACAAATGTATAGATAGAGCTATATGATAATGAAACATTTAAAATGTATACAGTGGTGACCGATCATAGCTGCCATCCAGGCAAGACTAGGACTGCCCTAAGAGTAACTGATAAATGGGGCAGCTCATTATTAGGTCGTGAAATGATGTCAAATGTTACTTTTGGCATAATGCGTGATTGGTCGTCGCGCAAAAGAATATTAAGCTGATGGGTTTTTTTCGAAACCATAAACATGAATGCAGCCTGAAATATATTAGAAGATCAGATTTTGATACGTTGGCTGTTCCTGCTTAGGCCATTTTGTGTAATTACATATCATTCCCGAACTGATACAACATACGATGATCTTATAAACTTCCACCTCCATTTAAACTTACATGAAGAGATAAACGGGCAAGCGTTGTGTTCATCAAGCAAACACGTCAGTAGAATGTTTATGGAATATTCTAATGTTAGTAAGCTTTTCAGCCCCCTCCCCCTCCTCCCCTTTTCGGTCACTTTTTATTTTGTATGGTGTTTTCACTTTACGTTTATTGAATTCCTTCCAAAGATAGAGGATGTTTGAAAGCAAATACATTGAAGTAGGAGTTACGATTTGTAAACAGTTTTAACCTTTTTCATCTTCAAGATGTTTGTCTCACTTGATGATGGAAGAAGAAAATATTTGTATTTGTTTCACCAGCATCTGTCTAAAAATATTTTTTATATCATAACAATGATAGAAAATAATTGAAACTTTGTTCGCCTCAGTAGTTGACATACACGTAATAAAATTCCCTTTTGAAAAGTGGCTAGCACACGTACATGAGAAACATAGATAAAAAGGTAGCTGAAATTATCCTATCATTATTTTAGTAAAAAGAAAAACAAAACCACATAATCAACGCACCTGATATCGTTGTTTTACTGAAGATGTAATACTAAGCTCACAATTAAAGAGATCGGGCCCTTCAATGCCTACAATGCCTACACGTAATTTATCTTCAATCGATTGTGATTGTAAATATTAAAATGTGCTCCTAAAAACGGGTACTTTGTCCTGTCACTTTGTGCTACTTTAGTAGCTTGTGTTGCATTGACTTGCCTTTCTTCACATGAATAGCCGTCACAAATTTTGATCTCTTCGATACAAATTGTAAATTCGCGATGCTCGCTGTGGAATTGCTGAGCACAATCTATAAATGTATTATGCTTTGTCAAGGGGTCTTAAAAAAGGGTCAGTGTTCTGTTTGCTCCACAAACGCTTCTTTCGCGAGATCATTGTCTTTGCTTTTAAACATCCCGTTGCCCTCTTTCGATGCTTACATAGTTTGCGAATGGCCTGCTAGCAGTATTTCAGTAAACACGTGTACCAAGGGAAAGTAAAGAGCAGCTGTAATTCATCAAGAAACTAGAAGCAGCTGTCAAACCTAATTAATTACATGTAAATAGTTTTGCATCAGATCTCCTTAATGGCGGGAGCGGTAAGGTTCGTTGTTACTCAACACATAAACGCGGCTTAATGATCATGCAAGATGCCCAATCTTAACTATGTTTCAAGTGAAATGTTAAAGTTCTACAGGGCTGTGTTATGTCATATTTGCCCCATAACATGTTCTTGGATTTCACGGTAACGAGAGCACTGGAAATTTCCAACTATGGTGTGCTGATCCATTAACGATTTATTATTAAGTCGCGCTCTACCAATGATACTGATGTAGTGGAAGATACTCAGTGAAATAAGACACCGGGACAGAACCTCTACAATGCATAAAATACAAACTGGTGCCGGGAAGCGTAGAATAAGGGCCGCAGCTCAAAATAATCTTAGACTTTATCAGCCTGTTCAAATGCTTTTTATCAAAAAGGTGTATGGAAGTGGCGCCATTTGAGAGAAGATTCAAACTGCAAACAGCATCTCGGCACAAAGGCAGATTCCTACTTTTGGTAATTTGCACCTTCAACAGAAAATACTCAGGGTCAGTATCGATAACTGTGTTTGCCTGCATCATTAATAATTTGTACTAGGAACGGGAAGCAACTTTTTGGAGGGGTAAATATGGAGTTTCGGTACATGATTCATAGTTTTTTATTGTTTTAATCGAAGTGTTTTCAGCTGGCCACTTTGTGATAATTTGTTACAATGCTAAGCAGAAATGGAGATAGTAAAACATCTATTAGACCCTCAATTTATATGCGACAAAGTACCCTCTTGCAAATATTTGCACTGGGGTTCACGACAACATTAGAAAATTGCGATAAAACAAACGAATAGACCGGGGGGACACATGTATTTCCTAAACAAGTAAACAAGTCGTACTCGTTATAGCTATTTTTATTCCAACTGTGTTTCCGTCGCCTTGCAGAAAGCAGCCAGACTTCTTGTTTGTATTTAGTTAGCTCCAGATATTGCCAACAGATGTATTCTCCATACATTTCTAGTTTCTATATAGTATTCTATAGATTTCATTCCATTCTCACTATCAGTAAAGGCCAGGCTTACGGCATCGATGGAAAAGCTACCGTTAACCGTCTGTGGTAGGGTAAAGACGGTACAGTGAAGAAGTCAACATTTCACTGGGAGACGGAGGTAATCATTGCAAATTACACCAAATTGAAAGCCCGGATTTGTGCAGGGGTGTTATCCCACGAATATATGTAACAGACTGCTAGCACCTCGCGTTTTAGGTACCTATTCTGGCGCTGTTGTCTCATATTTTGATTGTACCAATCAAAAGTAACCTTCGTCTCCTTGCTCGGGTCATTGACCCACCCATATATTTCTTTTCATCGTTGATCTTTATATTTTTATAGCAGTTTTTTCTGATCAGATAACTTCAACGGTCCATGAAAATGGAAAGTAAGGAGGATCTAAACACGCAAAGCTTGCCGGTTACGTATGCCCCTGTTAAAAAGGGAAATCTCCGTCAAAAATGAGGCAAAGACCCGTATTGCTGTAAAAAGCAACATTTGTCAAACTGAATTCAGTTGGGTGGAAAGCTGAAGTTCAAGGATGTTACTTGATAGCTGTGACTTCTCATGGAGGGTGTTGTGACACTGAGTCGCTATTGGGGAAAAGAGAAAAAGTCGTTGGAGCTGAAATGCAACATGAAGCCTGACTTACCTATCACAGTGCGAAGATAAATTGTAGCGGTATCTATTGAATATATATATATATACGCTAGTAAATTTGTTTCTCTCGTATTGCTTTGACAGGCTCAAGAGGTTCATCGTGATCTGAGACAATGGTTAGAGACAAATGTATCTAAGGATGTTGCATTGACAACAAGAATTATCTATGGAGGTACCCATTATATTTATGTTCTTCTTAATGGATCTTAATAATGTCGTAGCAGGGGCGTCGTAAAGGGGGTTCCTTTCGCAGAGTGTTTATAGACAACAGGGCGTTTCAGTATTCCTTCACTAGCATACAGCACTTTCACGGACTCTTTGCGGGGTTTTTTTATCACCTGACACCGCTTGAAAATTTAATGTGTATGCATGCTAGACCAGTAAGGAGGAACGGAGGGCAGGGGGGCAATCTCCCTTAAACATTCCTCCGGTAGATCTCCGTAAAATTCCGCTCAACTCTACGATAAACAGTATGATTGCCTTAGAAGATCACCACGATTTGTTATCACTAGAGATTGTACCGAAAGCGTCGTAACAACCCAAATGCGCTGAGTCCTACCTGAAGTAGTTTCTTTTTTGAAGGATACTGACTCCATCATTTGTTTATAAATCAAGGAAGCTGATAAATAAACCAACACCACGGTTTTGAATATGTGCATTGTATAGAGAAGGAACCAAGAAGGAAATGCATGTGCATGGTTCATGGTTTACACAGTATAGTAATCAGTCGTTATCAGATGTTTGAGAACCATGGAAAATACTTTGGAAATTCATTTATATGCTTATAGGTGGAGCGATTTGAAGAAGAGCAAGGGAATACTTAGCTTTTTAGTTAAATTTTTCGGACAATGATTAATTGCAGTAAGTTTAACTTAATGCTCTTTTTCTGTAGTTGGGATCGTTGATGCCCCACAAAAATCTGATTTCTTTGAGGGGTTTTTTTCAACACATTTCTTTGTGGCTACTTTTTATTGCAACGTACTCTGCTCTCCCAATATTTTGCTTGAATTGAGCTTTGGAATGATGGTATTAAATTGAGCCCCTGTTCTTAGCTCTTCACAAGTATGCTCTTCCACGAAAGACAGCCAATTCAATGTTCACCTCGAAATAGAACTGACCCAAGCCAAGATGGTAAGAAGTTGTTTGATAGAAAGGCGGAAAGTAGAGCTTCTTTCTGCTCTTTGGCCACCGTCTTCCATCTTCGTGTGAGAAGATAGACATCTTTTATACTTTGTAGTATCTAGCAAACACCCTGCAAGGTGTAGTTGTTTGAAGAATGTTTATGAGCTTTCCCAGTTATTTGGATACCCCATGGTAATTGATTTGTAAAGAATCGTATTGCTGCTATCGCTAGAGATCAATTTATAATATGAGCAAAAAGAGCGACAAATTGTTCAAGCTTTATGTGTAATGTTGACTAAACCAGGGAATGTTAATTTATGGTTCGAAATTTTTATTGAAACTTGAGATGATTTAGAAATGCGTTTGATGCTTATAGTTGAATATTTTTAACAAAAGTTTTCTCTTACTTGGTGATCTGGTGAAGGCAGCGGTCTGTGCGTCTTTTTTTTTTTAGAAGTCGAAGGGTAATTGCTGTGTGCCAAATCATTATGCTCGGCCAAATTCAAGGTCCTGAGACACTTGCACGTACAATGCAGACTCCGTGTTCTGAGATCTTGAGTGTTTGTCATAAGAGTAATGCAACGTCACCTGCTTTCTTGTTTGACTACTCATAATCTGTATCTTGTAACCACTTTTCCTGGTAATTTGAAACTGCCAAACAGTGTTGGGATGCATACAATCGATTCATGAAGCATCGAATGCAAAGTTCTTTTATTTCAACAATGCCTCGCTTCCTCTGTTCTACATGTCAAAATGGTACGTAGATTACTAGTTTAGGGGTGACAGTAGGAACTGGTCTAGACGGCCTATGTGTGAAATTTGAGTTACAGGAAAATGTATCCGAGAATGGCAGAGGTAAGAAGGTCTCGCTTGTATTAAGATAGAAAGAAAATAGAGGTGCACTATGATACTCAATATATGAAAGATAATCAACCCAAGAGTCGTCGAAGGAAGTGTGGTTCAAGTACACCTGAACACTACGTGCGAGCCACAAAGGGTTCTTGGTAACTGAACAACATTCAATAAATGAAATGTCGTAGCGATAAGGCGGAAAGTTGCAAGTCTCTTTGGTAGAGGTGTGATTATGATTGCCCTCGCTACTGATATTTGAAAATACTGTGATTCATGCCCTTCTTTGACCACGTTGAATCAAACTGCCCCGACGATAAGGGTACGTTACGTCTTCGAAGTAGGTTGGCGCTTAAGTTGACACGTACTGACATTTTTTTACCATCTAAACGATCAAACGACATTTTTTGTAGATGTTGACGATTGCTTTTCCAAGGTTATGGTTTGCCTCTCTGAATCAGCCATTTAGTAAGGCGTCATTATTTAGTGAGCGGTCTCAATCATAATCATAACCTAAGTTTTGTGATCCGGAGTGGGAGCCCCCACCCAGCTTTAACTTGTTCATTGTGCACTGTGCCCAGGAATTGTCAATGATTCTACAAATATCGAAGGTCCTTGATGCTGCGTGTCTTAACTCACAATGAAGGGGAATCTTGTTCTGTGGATTTCAATGGATAGAAGCAATTGAATGTTTTAGATCAATATTCTGTAAAGTAGAGAAGCGAGACGGCATCGCTTCTATACGTGTTCCAATGTAGTTAATATGAACTTCGGATCAGATGTTCCAAAACATGCTTGTAAGGAAGAGAGGGCTCGGAGGGAATTGAGCTGCCTTTGAAGATTTTTTATGAAAGTTGAATGTGTATAAAATTGATATTGTTGAACTTCAAGGAGCCAAAAAGATTTCCTTTATTGTCTCGTGTTTTACGCAAAATCTTAGTTGATGTTTCATCGTATACACTCTTATAAGAATGGCAGTGACCGCTATCTATTAGGTCTAAACCCTTGGCTAGGGCTCTTGAGGTTGAAGGGATACTTGTGATTGGTTAGTGAATAGACGTCGCTGCCTTTGATATGCTTGGTTTTCAAAACTTTTTCAAAATTTTAAGATTGTATTTTTCTCTACAGGATCTGTCAAGAAAGACAATTGCAAAGACCTAGCCTCACAGCCTGATGTTGACGGATTTCTTGTTGGTGGAGCATCGCTTAAACCTGAATTCGTTGATATCGTGAATGCCCGCTTGTAATAAGCAATGAGTGCAGCAAGAACTCAACATACATGAAGCCTTGGCCGTTTCGTCTTGATCAGAACGATATTTTAAGATGTTCATGTGCTACTTTTGTTAAGAAAGTTAGTAGTCTTGTCAAAGATTAATGTGTTTCTAATTGTTTGGTATTTAAGAGATATAAAGATAGATGAAACAAAGTAAGGAGATCCTTTCAAGTTCCTTTCGATGTTCTTTCGACATAAATGGCAGACATGTTTGTTATCTCCTTTCTTTCAACCGTTCATCGATTCATAGTTAATATGTTAAGTATCTTCATTCTCACTGTTTCTGCAGCAGTTATTATCGGTTTCTTTTATGTCAGGAAGTCTCTTGCAGGCATTATTGATACTTATATATTCATGAAGGTAGTTGGAGAAAGTGTGAAGCATTTTCAGTGTGCTAGGGAATAATGTTTTACAGGTGCTATTCAATTTTGCAGAAATTTGGTTACGGCAATTTAAAAATGCAATTTGACTACAGTGTATAGGGTTAACGATTTTGATCTATAAATCGAAGGGCTAATTAGAAGAGAAAATAAATCTTGTAAATACTATATATAGGACAACTCTGGAGTCACATGGCATAAAGAAAGAAAAAAGGCAGGACTAAAGGAAATGGAAAGGTAGGCACAAAAGCGCAGAAACAAAGCGACGGAATGCAAGATGGTGAGCCGAAATAAAAGGGGCGTTTTGCCAATGGTGTAGAAATAAAGTGTCATCTATTTTAACACCGAGGAGCTGAGAGAAGAAAGCGTAATCGTCATCTATGGAGAAGCCTTTAAAGAATCCCTGCAAGGTGACCACAAGAGTCTTTATTGACGCAAGAAATGACACCCTAAGTTGTACCAAAGATGAGCTCTACACTCCTGTATGTTTTAATGAAAAAGGCAAGGGAAAGTAGTGCACCCCAATAAAGTGTATTAGTACCCTGATCGGCTGCGACATGAACAATTTTTCTGTTGCTGGGGGACACACGACGTGAAGGGGGTCTAATTGAGGATTTACCTATCCAAGGAGGCTGCGGTAAAATTGCTTACAAACGAACGCATCTACAAAGTGAGGAATCCAGGGAACGCTGGTGCTGCATTAGATTGTTTTTGTTATGGGATGTTATTAAAAATGGTACGTAGACTAGAAATGATGATAACGTTACGTAGCATGAATTGGTACATTCATATAGATCAGTGCGATATGAACTACGGACCTCGATTACATGCCAAAGAAGGTAATAGTTTTGATTATGATGTATTGATGATGATGATATACTGGGTTCTGCTGCTGTAGTAGTAGAAACATCCTACAGTTGCAATCAGTCTTTCTTCAGCT
>JAAAKL020007251.1:0-17089 GCA_010016065.2 Carybdea cf. marsupialis auct. non (Linnaeus, 1758) | reverse complement strand
GTCATTTCATATCTATATCATCGATTGTGTGTCAGTTCTAATATATATATATATATATATATGTATGTATGTATATATGGTGAGAGCGTTGAGACTGGATTCTAGCTATATAACTAGCAAAGATGCTACAAAGCAATTTAAAGAATTTATATATACATACTCTGGCAGACACAGTAGCAATCATGGAATACATAATAGTTCAATCAATATCAATGCATATGGTGCTGGCGGGGATCGAACCCCGGATCTCCCACACCGAAAACGTAAGACTTTACCACTGCAAAAAGCAGTGCAATGGTTCAGTTTACAATCCTGGGAGTCGATCCGGAATTCTCACCTCCATCATCAACCTCATTGTTTTCGTTTGGCTTTCAGGTTCATCAGTGACATTTCCATGTATAAGTACTCAGAGAGACGCACTAGCAATCATGCAGTGGCTTATTTAAACGAAGGGGGCACTGGACCATGCCCCCCTCAAGTTTCATGTAAAATTAACTTTCTTTGTTTTGGTGTATTAACAGCTTCCAAAGGAATAAACTGGCTTTCAATAACTTGCCGTTTTGAGATTATTTTCTTATGGTTTAAAATCCACTAGGAACACGCCTCGTATTTTTTAAGACTAGTAAAGTCATCACAAATGAAGATTAACTACGGTCGATACTAAATGTATCGTCCTTCTATAGGAGCCGATATATTGTTGTGCATCAACGTCGGAGATTATTGGAGGGTATACCAGCGAGTATTTCTTATAAAATTTCAGCACATTTGTTATGGTAACCTCAAAACTGTCGAAATTTTCTCACTGTACATTTAAAACACTCATCGAAAGTTTTCCAAGAGTAACGACCCAGGAATAACTGTCTAGATACGATCTGGTGTACAAGGGTTGGTACTAATAATGGAAGTTGTACTAGTAGAATGTAGAGTATAGTAGTCCTTTCAAATTCTAAACAGTAGTTGCATAGTATTGCGTACCACCACGTTAACAGTAAAGTTGGTATTGCATGGTTGCTAAAAGTGCAATTTTGATTGAGATAAGAACCGATGTCCTCCCAAATCACATCAAACCGTACTGAGCTGCGGCGAGATCTTCATCAACTGACTGAGAGAGACGGGGGTCGAGATGTAAGGGCCACACAATGCTACTACTACTATCACATAAAAGGGCGTGAGAAAGCAACATATATATTCACATGGTCGCCGATATCAATGACTTTTAATACATATAGATATCAATGCTCATTGTGTGCGTCCTTCAGGGATGATTAAGTGCTGGAAATACATGAGGAAGTAAGATGAAATACTAATGCAAAATGTCTTGTTTTCAATACAATTATAGTGTCAACAAACAGAAATAAACAGTCTCCTTTTCAGTATTTATTTAGAAAAATATACTCGTGGACAGAAGAATGCTTTGAAAATTGAGATGCAAATTTAGGCTCAAGAAGTTCCAAATTTCCTATTTCAAAAAACATGAAACTTCATGGGAGCGGTCTGAGCAGAGTGACCAGTAAGGACCGAAGGAATTAATATGATTACTTGCTAGTATGTGAGGAAGGGATGTTTCATTAAGGTATCAAAGTCGTGTCTGAAGCCAAGAGGAGTCTTCAAGGGTCTGTGAAGACATCTCACTATCAAGAGACGATGTTTCCACCTATTTCGAGTCATGAATCGATTACCCTTGGACACCCCATGCAGTCAAGGGTGTGTAAGGTGATGAAAAAAGTCGAATTTTAGCAAAGGGCAATGAGTGTAACTTTGTGTTTTTCTTTCGAACCAAATAACTTAAAACAGTACCTTGAAGAGATTGGTGGAGTTTGGCCCAAGTGGCAATTTCACAGCACAAGATTCCATACCATCCATACATATCGAATTCTCAGAAGTGTTTTGATAGCAAACTCTTGTGTCATGACGAGCTGATATCAGCTCATTGATTTGCTTTTCCTTGATTGTCATGATAAATGTATCAAAATGTAAGTTTTTTATTGTTATCAAGTCACTTTTAAGTACTAAGACGTGAAATTCCTCGCACAGACAGATCACAGGACACGGTCTTCCCTCGCACAGAAAGATTTCAGGACATAATCCTCCCTAACACAGACAGAGCACAGGACATAATCCTCCCTTGCACAGACAGGGTACAGGACATAGTCCTCCCTCCCCCAGACAGAGCACAGGACATAATCCTCCCTCGTACAGACAGATCACAGGACATAGTTCTCCCTCGCCTAAACAGATCACAGGACATAGTCCTCCCGCACACAGACAGATCACAGGACATAGTTCTCCCTCGCCTAAACAGATCACAGGACATAGTCCTCCCTCGCTCAGACAGATCACAAAACATAGTCATCCCTCGCCTAAACAGATCACAGGACATAGTTCTCACGAAGTTTGCAATCTTGAAGTTGCCTTTTATAACTTAATCATTTGATCGACTATACATTATCATTTAGGCAAGAGACTATATCACATTCGTATCGATAATGTTAACGGTAATGTGTACGCAAAGTAAGTTTTGGAGTTGAATTATTATCACTCCAAAATCCAGCAAGTTCACGCTAGTGAGGCATCAACAACTGCGAAAATTGTGTGTATGTCAGAACACTCGGGATTCTAAGGAAGATGGGAGAAACATATCTTGATGTGGATAGCTGCCGATTTTTTATGTTCCTTAAATGCTTTTTAACAAAACTATTGCTTTGTAATTGACAGAAACTGCAAGCCAAGCGCTGATAAGCACGTGACATTGTCGAGAACAGGTACAATCTGACACATTTTCCTTACTTCCACACAGTTAGAGGCGCTCAGCAGTTTCGCATGTTTCCACCACCCCCCCCCCCCCCCCCAAAAAAAAATACGAATAAAATAAATCGTATAAAAGAAGCAGTGTAGGATACATGAGACGGGATTAAGACAAATTAATATCTCTTACGTACTTTTCATCCATAATATACAAATTTATAAGTACCCGTACTATATTATACAATTCCAACATGAGTGCGACATCTTTATGTTTATTTCCCGAGGACGAGACATCTGCTCATTTTAACGACAGTCAATTTTATTCAACTTGACGGGAGTGGATACATTTCATCGATGAGTTTAAATGCGCAGGTGAAGACGAGGCTAGTTGAATCGATATTTATCTCGTCAACCCCAAATCAATATCTGGTAAAGAAAAACTGCCAAAACAGGGCTATAAGAGGAGAAATAGATTTGTTTTAGATAATCAACTCCCAGAGATGAAACAAAGTTGTAATCTGGATGAAATGATACACGATTTTGTTACTAAATTGATAAACAAGAATACAAGGCCAGAGCAGAGTCGGTGCTAGACCTGCTTTCCATTCTCCCAACTATCAGCCACATCCATCTAGGAATCGGCATTTTCATACTAGCATAACTTTATATTAGTCAATAAAATGGCTCTCAATTGTATCCAGTTAAGAACAGGTAAGTATTTGAGGACCAACCAAGATGGTTTCTGGTCGAGGTGATCAACTAGTGCTCACATTCCTGCACTACAACGATAACTAAGATGCACCGTGATCTTCCTGAGACAGAAGTTTAATGCGTCTATATTTCCCAACCAATCTGTATTCAACAGCAACGGAGCGATTCCGAAGTGCTTGTATGACTTAAGATACTTAAGGGGATGGACAAAAAGCACACGAGACGCACTGAAATTAGGAAGGCACCATCTTTGATTGATTGTAGCATGTTAAATAAAATCTGGTCTTTAGCGAGTTGCGGAAAGTATACTTTTAGTTTCTTCGTATTGTACAATAGCCTATTTTTCTATTGGAAACCAATGGGATAAATTATAATGTTCCAGATTTATTCTGCGTTCAATTTCCGACAGTCGGGGAGATGAGAAATGGAGAACAGTGTTGTCCGCGTAAAATAGGAGATAGGAAATCGGAATGGAGGGTACTAGGGCACTTATGGATAGAATAAAAAAGTATTGGGCTTAGAATACTTCCTGTGGCACACCGTTACCAAAGTCATTCAAGTCGATCAGTTTTCTTCTATAATGACAAACTGCCTTGCCTTTGTCAGGTAACTTATAAACCAAACAATGCTACAGGTAACACAAAATGAACAATTTCGCTTGACTATGTACATGTATCTAAAGAGGGCGGTTTTTTACTCCGTGACGATGTTTGCGCTGTCCCCTTCCACACTCAGGGCGATGAACTCGTTATCCTTGATGCTGAAGCCGAAGGGCAAGATCTTGAGTATGTACTTGATCGACAAATTTGCAATGTTCTGATTCTGAAAGATGGAGCAGGTCGAGGTGGAGGTGGTCATAGGTGACCCCAGCTTTCGTCGCCCAGCACTCCTTGTTGAATTCGACCTTCTTGAGCTCTTCTTGACTGTCTTGGACCAGAACTCTTCTTCCCATTCCTTCTATTCCTTCATGAGCACGTAGTTCAAGTTTGGCTGTTTGTAGCATCTGTTTGTACCGAATTTCCACAGTTTAGAGATTAGAGCATCGAGTTGAACACTGTCAAATGTCTTTTGTAAATCTATAAAGAAAGTGCCAACAGGCATACCTTGATCACTACCTCTCTACCTATCTTAGGCAACCGTTGTCTGCACTGACTGATGCAGCCTAAAACCGAACTAAAAACTACTCAAAATGTCATTGTCACTCAAAAATGCCTTTGACTGGACATTCAACCCTTTTTCTACTACTTCAGAAATTACTGGAAGCACAGACATGGGCCAATATTTATCTATCAATTTTGTGACGTCCTGTCATATGAAGTGAAATGGCTCTTGCCTCCTTTAATTTATTGGACATAATTACTGATGATAATGAGAGACACCGTATGTTATGGTTTCGCAGCTACGATAGCACCATCCTTCATCCGAGGCACTGGGATCGTAGCTAAACCTTGTACCTTCCTTCCAAAATTCTTTTCTTATTTGTTTGAAAACAAAATCCTCCTCTACTGGCGACAATACAAAGTTTCATCGGTAAAATTTGTTTTATGGAACACAATATCTAGTAGTTTAAGCGATTTTATCAATCTGGGTACCATGGGTAGTGATGGGAAAGACGAGAGCGTTTTGTAATGTGTAATGAATTCTATAACCTCGTGTCTCCCTATGCACCACAATGTGGGAAGAAAGAACGAGTTCAGAGACAACTTTAAAGAGCTAATCGACAGTGTGTCACTTACATAGAAGTTGTCGAATGGAGTAGATCTAATTGCACAGTGGGGTGACTCGTCAGGATTTGCTTCCCGCCTTTTGCTCGATATGATCTCTCCATTTAAGCTTTGGTCTTCCTCTCTTTCTTCTTCTGTCCCTTGGCGTCCATTCTGTTGTTTTCCTAGCCCATTTGTTGATGTCCATTCCGGAGACATGTCCTGCCCACTGGCCTTTACCTTTCTCCGCTTTCCAGACTATATCTTCCACCTTTGCCCGAGCTCTTATAGTTTCATTCCAGATCTTAGTTTTATCGTGATTCCAAGCATCGCTCTTTCCATGCTGCATTGGGCTACAGCCAATTTATTCTTTAGATCTTTCGTTAGTGACCATGTGTCTGCTCCATACGTCATCAATGGTAAAATAACTGTATCAATGATCATCTTCTTCGGACACATAGGTATCTTTCTGATCTTTTAAGAAGGAGCTGAATTGACTAAATCGTTCCCAGTTGTTATTCTTTCCTCTATTTCTCTAGCCATCTCATTTCCTGGTGTTAGTAATCTTCCAAGTATTTTCCATTCCTTCTCTTTCTTCTGGCATCTTCATTTCACATAAACTTAGCATTGCCAAATAAATTCTTCAAAAAAATTTGTCTGAAACACTTGTTGACATACTAAAGAAATGTGCGAGCTACGAAGATTGGTTTTATATTGACAAGTTGGGAAGATTTAGAGATAGCAATGGGTTGCAAAGGAATATCTAGAGAAACATCTATGGCGCAATATTGATTTTTGTCATGCGTCATAAAGACCAGAAACATACAGCCAATGAGGTTGACCTTGGAGGATCATGTCAAGGTTTGGAAACTTGAAAGGGCATCAAAAATTACAGTTTAGAGCAAACGCTGAAGGAAAATATCGTCGATGAGGAAGGGGATGTTAAATGCTGAATTTGTCTTTGCTACTCATAAAGTATTTTATGTCTAAAGAGGTTGTCAGAACAGCATGTTTTATCTGTCCCATAGCTGCTGACGTCATGCCTTGATCAATCCATGCAATTATGTTGAGATAGTGACTGTATTCGTAAACATACGCCACGTCACCCAAACTGTCCAAAGTTTAAGGATTCGGGCTCTCAAAACGATATTTGCCGTCCCGAATAAGAAATAAAATTCTCTTCCTATGAGAGCTGTAAGATTAAAACATTGCAACTTCTCCCACTTTACTATTTGATTGGTTTTCTGAATAAAATGGCATCCATGAACTTTGTATAATATGTTGATACTAAATTCTGTTGGTGCTTCAGAAAATGCGATTTTAGCGTTTGCCATATTTAATAATATTGTGACTACGTTAGATAACTTGACAAATGAGGAAGGTTTATAAAGGCAGTAGCATATAAGATATTATCAAAAGGGCACAGTGGAAATTTGCAGATCATGAAAGTCGTCAAAATGGATTACAAGATAACTGGATGTAGGAAGAGATTGAGATTTGTCACAGTGCCAAGTTTGTTTAGCTGCCAAAACATTGCTAGTGTTTCTTAAAAATTTACACAGCACTTATCTATTCTTTGTTTAGCTTGGTTTGCATTAATTCTTGTCAACTTTTTTCTTTCATGTACCTTCAGGTTCGTTCTTCACTCTCTCCTAGTTGGGGCCTTATAAGACGTCATTCGATCGCCTGAAACAATAGTAATTGTCTCTGCAGACAACGAACAATAGATATTATCTTTAAGCTCATCTTTCTCTGATGTGCTAATACTAGGGTACTTTTCAAAATACCCCCACCACTATTGTTCAAAACTGCACTGAAAAGGAGTAACCCCACCACCCTTTCCTAACCCTAACACTAACCGCAACCCTAACCGTAACCGTAACCCTAGCCCTAACCCTAGCCCTGTGGAAAAGGTGGTTGGGGATTCTGTCTCCGAATGAGGCGGTGGGGGGTATCTGGGAAAGTGCCAACACTAGCAAGTTGATTTTGAGCTAATGATAAAGTGACACCATAAGAGAGTCCAAAGAAATTAGAAGATGACCTGGCTTTTGCTGTACATCCTTGCCGATGTCTCTGTGAGTTTTCTTATGATAATTTCTAAATAACAACACGTTATAAAACCGTTAGTCCCCCTATGGCGTTTAGGCTGGTTACACCACGAATTTTTAGCTGCTGTGATTAAAAATAAATTTAGACTCAAAGTTGATCCATTGTCAAGTCCTAACTTAAATTAAAACACCCAAATTCCCAATAAATTGTTTTAATCTATTTTACTTTGATATTATTATATTTTGTAGTGTTTATAATATATTATATTTTGCAACAGCTGTGTATAGTTGTCCGTAACAACTCTCTTCCTCATATTGCAAAATTTCGCTTCCCTTAAGACCTGATTCATGCTTTATCAAGACCCAGAACCTATTAGAGTGCTTTCTTGTTCCTTATGAGATATTTTCCTCTTAATTGTTTAACTTTGGGTACAGCATCTACTATGCTTATCATTGAATCAATCTAATGTTGATAATTAATCAAAATCATTGCAGGGATTCAACTTTTAGGGCGCCTGAGTTTTACATGCTTTTAATAAATTAAAAGAGGAGAGATATTATAACTCATGAGACTAGGATTTGGAGAAGTTTTGATGTCTGGGTCTAGCCATTGGATGACGTCAGTAGAATTATGGAGTCGTGATTCTACAATCTTTGATTGCTACAAAGTCCAAATTATATCGAAAACCTTCATTTATAGTTTGTAAAAGATTTTACAAAGAACTCTTTACAATGTTTACTTTGCGTCATTATTTACATACTATGGTATAACTTTTTCAGATGCTAGTTATCCCAACCCGTTGAATGCCTATGATAAGGACTCTCGTGCTTCAGCTATGCATCATAATCCCATTTCTTCCCTCTTATTTATACTTCAAAGTGACGATTTGTACATAAGAAGTGTCCGACGAAACAAATGCTGAAATTCATTTCTTCATCGTGCTATTTCGTGTTTATTATTTTGATCCGATGATTTCAGAAATGACGAGAGTATGTAGCAAAAGTTATGGTGTTTAATAACTATGGATTGTTTGTTCTCACTTTGCATATATCTTTATGATTTATTAGTATTTACTGGACTACATTTTTAGGAACCTTATTTTACGGGAGGTTTTCTAAGCAAACTTTACGATGAGAGGAAGGTTGCGCATTTGTAGACGCTATTCTAACAACTCAGCAACATTATTCTTCTTATTTTCTTACCACAAACTTAAATATACATCAAATGCAAAAGATTCATATTCCAAGGAGCAACGATTTCTTTATCATGGTACACTATTTGCAGATTGGAATGTTTTCTCCTATCAAAAGTACATATGAAACGTTATATAATACATGTGCATGTATACATACAGTATACATTTCCTATCAAAAGTGTAATATGTTAGATGCAAATTTCCCTGCAGAAATAATTTCCTTTAATGGCCTCATTTTCCTATCATGTTTTCTTCATCTCAGCGAAGACCAGAAATTGAGGATGCGTTCATTAAATAAGTGTTATACGTTGTAGAATATAAAGATTTGTTAGACAAAATTATCACTATACTCCATAAATTAGCTTATATAAAAGTATCGTTAAAAACCGCGTTTTGTATCATTTTTAGAATAGTTCAAATTCTTTTTGAGCTCTAAGTGATCATAAATCATGAAGGTTCTTATAACAATCAAACTGCTACTATCAAAATCTGAAGTCAATCTAGTTTCTGAGCAATAAATAACAAAAAAATAGATATGGGATTATTTGTTCAATTCTATTGGTCAATCTCTTCTACTCTTTACAACTTATGTAGTCCACCATCATCGATTATTGTTGGATTCAGAAAGCTGTGCTCCAAGGTTTCCGCAAGAATTTCTCTGCCTCCCACTCCGCATTTTTACTCGGAACTATTGTCGTTTTCTCTGTTGCTAAACAACGTCAAACCTGGGACGATAATCCTACATCTCCAGCTACTGGAAGATATCGTCAAAGATTTATCTATTTGTTTTGTAACTAATTGATAAAGTCCATAACTCTCAAAGTTTCGTTTGATAGACGCTAGTTTACCATCAAATCCTCACTAGCGAAGTGGTTTGAGTACGGTTCCTAAGTTCAAGTCGATTCAGACTGAGTAAGATTTTTATAACTGTTTTAGCTAAAACGGTTAAAGAGTAAGTTTCAAAACCCTTTTAAGATAGAGAACCGATCTTGCATAAATCAAAAGTTGCACATTGAAGCCTTCAGTTCAAGACGTTTCCCAGAAATTCAGAAATGCCATGAATACTTGCCTTTTACGTCATTGCGCAGAGGAGGTTAATAAATCGCAAACCGTATGCAAATAAGTTGCATCACTTCTCCCCTAGAATAAGAAATAAAACTTCGGCAATTTTTTCTATCTATTCCATTCACGTAGGAAACTAAGCTTAAAGAGCCTTCATACATTTCGATTTGAAAAAATGGCATCGAGCAGTAAACGTGGCACGATCTGGACACATTCAGAGGTGTGGCGACATTTGTGAAGAAAACGAGCACAGTCAGTCTGCAGCTTTCATCCGCCATCTTGTCTTGGGGAAACAGCATAAAAAGTGTTCTCAGCCTGAACCGTTCTCAGAACCGTTCTCAAACCCCTTTTGCTTTAAAACGGTTTTGAGTAAAACGGTTTTGAGAACCGATTTTGGTGTGAACGCAGCTAGTGTGACATAAGGGCAGCCAACTTTTCTTTTCGCTTTTCGAGACCAAAGTAGAAGTTTTCCTGCTGGTTCATCGTGGCAACTAACATGCCCTGCAAGTGAAAGGCGTCTTCGTTTCACAATCTCTGATACACGGGGTAAGGAACCATACAGCACGTTGTTTGTGGTATAATTTTTCCAGGAGACGTTGTACGTGAGTCAAAATCATCAAATAAAGAAATAATAAATGATAATGGTTTTAACCTATCGGATACTTAAATGCAAACAAATAAAACTTACACGCTTCTTTATCTAAAACAAACAGTTCTGAACCAACTGGGAATTCACATGTTGTACATGATAAATTTCGCCGAGTCGCGCAGGGTTCAGGATCATATAAACGTATAACTCGATCATATTCAATAAACTTCGATATATTTTACTTTAACATCATCAGACCCAATCGACCTCCTTACAGCGATGCAAACGACCAACTACTGAATTGTATAAGTGACTAATAAGTATACCGCGTGGTATTGACGTCATGACCTCGTAGTCTTGACATAGCCTCATAATGGTTGGTGCATAATTAACATGAATTCAAACAGTACAACTGTATTCTGGAAGGGTAAAAAGTCTCCTATATTTGATACGTTACCAACTCTCTCTTCACTCTCAACCCTCTCTTAACTCGTAGTTGGCAACGCAGATGCATCAGGTAGCTAGATTTCTCATCACTATGTGCTTATTTGATAGTTTTGGTGGATCTATAAGGGATCATTGTCAAGAACCATTAAACTACCGAATCATTACTGAATAAATCTTTTAAATTGGAGACCCAGGCTAAAACTTTTAAACAAAGCATGACGGCAAATACAGTAAATATTAGAAATCGATCATATACTAATGCTTTCAAGCTTTCGATGTAATATATACATCATCATCAAGAATGTTTTACAGGTATGTTTGGTTGCCCTTAAAGAAGATAAAACAATGGCAAACTAGCTTGCATAACTACGAAAGTAACTTAACGAAGTACAATTGAGTAGTTGGAACTAAAAGTTCCTCAAATTTTATTAAGTGAGTGGACAGGGATAAGAGAAAGATTTACACCATGATCTGCGACCTTCACCCTAGGAACATGACAACGTCAGGCTTACATCACATGCGATCCTCTTTATTCGAAGATGTCATAAGATAAACAAACGGATCCACCATTTTTGTTGTCAACATCGCTATTTTTCTGAAACGAGGTTATTCCTCGAACTCGTCTTGTCATGTGATCAACAAGGATGTTATGCTACAGGATGCTGAGTATGGTTTCCGTTCCTGTCAGAATGCAGACATCATTATTGTGCTGATCAGCCTGTCCAGATTTACTTCTTGATACTGAAGAATGATTGCCTCTCGTCTGGTGCACCAAGGTGTTTAAATAAGAGTGTTGAACAGGTACCCAAAGTGAGTAAGAGACATCATGCACATGGTACTACTACATTACTAGAAACTCATTGCATCATCTCAACCACCAGGGTGCCCATTGAAGGTAAGAATGTAATAGCTTTTTTGCATTCGGTTCTTCGTTGCAATGGCCACACGATCCGATGGCCGTAATTTATGTGCAGATATTGCACCAGTACAGATATAATTGGGAGTGTGATGCTGTTGCTAGTTGGAGTGCACCACATACCGGTGCGGTACTTCAACTTAGTAGCCTTTTATTCATGAATCCGGTAGGCGTAGTAAGTTTGTTTTTGATTAATTAGCGAGTAGCTATGAATTGCAGTGGGTTCATGGCAACGTCGATGATCTGTTTTGCATTTCATTCTGTCTTCGTATTGGGAAAGTATTTGATCTATGATGCAGTACTTCTGCTTGCAGAATATCTTCTCTCCCATTCTAAAATGTTTGTAGGTACGGTCTTATCCACCGTATCACATACTATATATATAGGAAATCAAACGATAGTGACATCCAAGTTTTCCTGGCAAGCCGACTATGATATGCCAAGATAAAGCACTTTAGATATCTTTAAGTCCTTGTGAAGTTCACAAGATCGAGCATATAACCTCTTCATGTCACTGATTCATCCGTATCCCGTTGCACAGCGAATGTGAGGGCACATGGTCACATGCGATATGTATTATGCAGGAGTGATTTAGAGGAGCCCAGAAAGATTCAACCGTTGGAGACCCCCTGATTTGCATGACTTCATAGTAACATCCTTCACTTGAAGTTTCTACCATTTGATGGTGACCTAAATCTCATCTTAACAAAAGTTTCCGTCGCACTACTATTATGCTACCACCCCTTAGGATTCTATCACTACTGCTACTTACATTCATAGTAAGACTCAAATAACCTTTCAGACTCGTGTGCACTCGTTGTTTAAGTGCAAAATAGCCAACTCAAAAGGATTATAAGACCTAATTAGTACCGTATATGAAGGACTTAGCAGTAAGAGTTATTGTGATTACCACACATACTTTACGTACGAGGTTGAAGATGTTTACTCTATTTACAGCATGTCCTCAAAAGACTACAACAGCCAGATAAGCATTATGTCAAATGAGTACCTCCCTCCGAGAATCTTTAAATGGGTAATCCCCTGTTAATGATAGATGTTTCCATTCACAGCTTCTGGTTTCACGTACACCAGATGCCAAGTTGTTGCAGGCATTGGTTTTAGAAAAGTAGGGCATGGCTGCTGGACTTGAAACTTTGCCACACACTTTATGATGTTCTCTGTACAGTTTATCTCTACTCAAGAAGCACACAGGCAAAGTTTCCAGTCTGGTAATATAATGCAATGTAAGGGCAGTTAATTGTTTGAAATGAAAATATGTAAGTTGCAGCAAGATGAATATAAAACCTCACAAGACACAGGTTATGAAAATTTGCATTTCAAGTCTGGTATGGTTTATTCAGTAACAGGATGCAGGACCATTGATAAAAATGATATTGAGATGTTTACAACAGTTGACTTTGTTTTTACCCATTTGCTTGTGAGGATGTTGATTGCATGATTTAGTTACTTCACTATTCATATTTTTGGTGCTTTATTTATTTTACACATTGTTTATCTTTCTCCTTCAAAACTAGATAGTGAATTTGTGCACTTGGCTTTAAATCCAGATGTTGAGCTCCCTCCCCCCCCCCCTTCCAAAAAAAGAGATTTTAGATAAGTGCCACATATTAGCTGGCACCCAAGTAAAAAGCAAAATCTTTTGAATGAGCCTCTTGGGAATTCTTTTGAGGGAATTACTATATGAATCCGCCAGCTCATCAACAGGTAAGGAAGACTAAGAGGATGCTATCATTCTTGTAGAGAAGATAGGACTTCCATCAGAGCCTAATTTAGGTGTTAATCTTGTCTAGACAATATATATATCATTATTTTCAATTCTCAGGCCTACAGACTATAAATACATATAGTATTTAGTTCCACTGTAAGCCATGGTGGTTTTAGGGGGAGGCCGACAGGGCCATGGCCTGAGGCCCCACACCTGTAGGAGGCCCGCGCCTCAATGCTAAGAAAAAATTATGCATCTGACTGCCCATATCAATGTCATGGAAGTAAGTGAAAACTAGAAACTGTATCCACTGGAAGGAATAAAATGCCTCGGGAACTTCTGCAGTTCGATCATATCTGAATGTATTTCCAATGCATGATGTCATAGGGCCCCCCAAACACCATTCAAAACCGCCACTGGCTGTAAGTAGTGTGAGTTGTCAATAGTAAAGAAGTCTGTGGTTAGTACACCAAGTATTACTACATGGCAACACTGAGTTACAAAGAAAGTGATTATATTGATCCATATTTTACAAGACAATCACACAGAATCATACAGCTTTATATAATAAGACAAAACCCATTCACAGAGTTGTTTCCATAAAAGTATCTTGAATTCACAAATACGTAAAATGTTTAGTCAGGTGGCTGTATAGATAAATTACCATCCATCTTATATTTTATTAATTTCATCAGCCATGTGTGTTAAATATACACATGTATTGAGTCTACCAACAGAGGTATTAGCACTTGTTCAATTATTATTTTATTAGGTGTAATTGGGATGGTTTGATGAATAAATTATATTTCAGATAAAAGGCCACAGATGTACATGATTTGAACATGGCTTTGCTGGAATCTAGAGATCCCAAAGGAAAACTTGATGATACCATTGTACTTGGTTGTACAGTAACAGGATTTACAAATCGAGATGGATATACTGTAAGTGAGGTTGAATTATTTATAAGTGTCATGTTGTGGACAGTCAGCTTGCTCTTTTAATAGTTGTGTTGTTTCCAGTCCCCCTGCAATAAGAAGTTGATATAAAATATAGAAGTTATGTTTGACCATATTTTGGATGAGCTCCATTTTCGTTTGTTATTTACATGAGGGTGTATTGGCATGACCTGAATTGCACTTGTATTTTGCACCTTAGTTCATATTTGAAGTTACATGGTTACATTTGAGCAGTTGTGGTCTATCTGATATGTTCCTGGTCTTCAGTTCAAGAGAGTCAAGGTTCAAATCCTAGAAGGGCCATTGGTGACATCAGGAAGGGCATCCGGTCTTAAAGTGCTCTATGCTCCATTAACAAGTCCCAAATACATTCAGACCACCCAAGCCCCTGTAGAGGGGAGTGCATGGTATTAAAACCATGTCATTATCATTGTCATGGAGAGTTCCTAATTATATGCTATTTCTGTTCATACCCATTACATTGTAACAGATATTTGCAGTTTTCCCCGTTGTTAGCAGTGAGTGATCACTTGCCTTCCTTTACAATGATATAATTTTGTTTTAAATAGCAAAGTCCATCTATGGAAATGCAAGATAGATAGATTTCAGCATCATTATCATTATCATCATCATGAATTACAATTAAACAACAAGGATGATGATTTAGAATATAAGGCCATAAAGATTTCTGATGTTTCAGTTTCATGCTAGATTCATCTGTGGGTACTTGTACAGGTCAAAAGGAACCATCAATACATTTTTAAACATTACCAAATGAGCATAATTTGGCTATCTCTGATATCCTGGTCAACTGTTTTCATGTTCTTTCTGAGTGTACTAGCAAATTTCATCACTTGATTAAAGCCAGTCCTTACTGTATGAATGGCCATTGTGCAAGGTACCATGTTTGTTAGTATTTATGTGGTGATTTTGTAAACATTTTATAATATTTCATAACATTTCATAAAAATTATGTAAATTATGGCAAGTTTCACTGCCAATCATGTAATTTCATAAACAGAAACTTTATTCCTTATATATCCCTCTGGAAGTTTCACATACATTTGTTAGGTTATCGCTATTGCTGAGATTGTATTACCTGATTCATCAAAATCAGGTATACATCAACCACAAATACTGCTCTTAAATGAAGTTGCAGCAGTAAACATCATGTTCCCTGCCGTTTTTTCAATCCAACACTTCAAAACTTTAGCTATGGTACTTTTTATAACTAGTAACAATTTAATAAGTGATGTTTGTAACTAGATGTTACTTAAGAAGAAATGACAGTCAATGTTTTGCATTTTTTGTAGGAGTTTACACTCAGTGTACAGAGAGGAAGTAACCCAGACAACAGATGGGAGGTAAGAATGATCCTGATTCAGTGCAAAAACATTCAAAATATAATGATAATCCAGTTCATCATTAAAGTTGAGATACTAAGGATTTTTTTTAGATGAGAATGATTTATAGCACAGCATCATTGAAATCTGTTGCAAAGTGTTTGCCACTTGGTAACTTAACACAAAGAAAGTTTAGTCTTTGTACTCCGTATTATTCAGGAACTTCAAAATGAAAACACAATGTTGGTACCTGCTGCAGTGATTGAAAGAGAGCACTGGAAAAGCTGTTCACAGCTTATCTTTATTTTACTCCCAGTTATATACCCTTTTCAAACCTGTTAGAAGTGTTATTATGCCATCAGTTGAGTTTCTTCTTAATGCTTAGATTTGCCAATGTGACAGAGCTCTGCTTAGCAACATGGGCCCTATAACCAGTCAAGTTGGTCAATTGAAACTAAGGGGAATAAGAATAACAAAATTTCCTTTAGAGTTTTAGAACTTTTTCTATAAATCTTTTGGGAAATGTTTAAATCCCGGAAGGGCCATTGGTGATCTGGTCTTAAAGTGATCAATGCTTCAAACAAGTCCCATGTACGTGTGTACTGCCATAGCCACTGCAAAGGGAGTGCACGGTCTTAAAACTACATCATCATCACTTGAGGGTGGCTAGTAATTGCCCTTTGATAAACTATGGCAAATTTAGTTAAATTAAGTGCATTTTCATGGGAACCCAACAATCTCCCAGAGTAAATTGATATGCTAAAATGCAGCAGTTGCAAGCCACCAAACTAAACAATAATGCATTTATGTATGTCAAAGTGAAAAAGTTTTATTTCAATTTAAAAAGTTATGCAAAACATAAAGGGTTTGTAACTGAAATGCATGTAGTAATACTGGTATGTTATCTAGTGTACTACAGGACCGTTCTGGAAGAATGGTGCAGGGGTGTTGTAGCCCAATTCAACTTGGTCTGTTGTATGGTAGGTTACAATGATTTCTCATAGAGGGGAACAAGGGCTACTCAAGCCTTGACAAAACCTGTGTCAAGATGTAGGGACTTGGAACATAAAGCATGTAACTTCCTTCCCCTTCTCCCATACTGAAGCCATATCACAAGGTTTGTTTGGCGATGGGTTTGTTTAAGTGTGGATGTGAAGAAACTGTCATAAAGTGACAGGGTATAGTGAAATTGTGATGTCTACCTAAAACTACTTGATGAGGAAATATGGAGGACTGTGTCATCATCAATGATGCAGTGTATGTATAATAATTAAGATGCCATGTATCTTAATGAAGTTACTGAACCAATCTGATTGAATGAGAATGAGAAACACATGATCACATGAATTTTTAGTTGTTGAGAAAATAGAGGAGAGAAATAGATTCGTTATGAGCAAGAAAGTCAGCCATTGTAGCCAACTGTTTATCATCATTATCATTTTCATTGTATCATCATTTTATTATTGATTACCATCATCATCATCATCATCATCATCATCATCATCATCATCATTATCATCATTATCACCATCATCATCATCATCATCATCATCATCATCATCATCATCACCATCATCATCACCATCATCATCATCATCATCATCATCATCATCATCACCATCATCATCATCATCATCATCACCATCA
>JAAAKL020007250.1:0-17090 GCA_010016065.2 Carybdea cf. marsupialis auct. non (Linnaeus, 1758) | reverse complement strand
AATAGATGTTGTCTTTTTAAACAAGAAATGTTACCCGTCGATACAAATTCTTTTAAATTGAAAAGAACTTATGCCTAACTGGCAGCCTATGACCTATTTCGAGTATAAATGTCGGTTGAGGATAGGCCGAGGGTAAATTTTGGAAACTATTATTATTGAGTTCTAAGGACAATAATTTGATTTATTGAAAAAAAATAGCTTAAGTGAAAACCTGGAAAAAATTTGATACCTTGAAAAGTCAGCATTTTGACTTTCCCCTTGAAATTCCTGGATTTTATCTGAGTAGAAACTTCTCCAGATCACTTCTTGTCTACCTAACTTAGAAGATTTTTTAGATTCAACCACTCAAAACTCGACTGGGGCGATAAAACCTTGCTATTATTTTCTAATTAACGAAACACATTCACTCTTTTATTTGCTCTCAATGGCTTGTATTTCCATGGATCTGAACAAAAAATCTATTCAGATCTATGGTATTCCTAACTCCAGACTTTCATTGGCCGCAGTTATAAACGTTTTTTGCAGGAAAAATCTCCCTAAACCAATTTTCATGTGACACCATATGATGAACGAAGACCCTGTTAATTCATGGCAGGTTCTCAGAATGATGCCAGTACACGTTGATGATGTACAGGCGTATATTGATTGTATCTCAATAATTTTAATCATGATAACCACACACTATTAAGGGCTTACAATATCCATAATTCTTTCAATTGTACGCTGTTTTTCCGGCTACCTGGATGGTAGCTCAAACGAGTCTAGTAGATTTCCTCTAGTAAATACAGTAACAAATGTAGTGCGAAATGCCTAACTAAACAACCGGGGGCCACGATGCACGTTCCCCAACTTTCTACCGAATTTTTTGCCACATATGAATCTGGGTAACACTGGGTAGATTTTACCCATTTAGGCTGTGGCGTGCGCTCACCCTCTTTGAGTATGGTTGCTATGATGAAAGAACAATTTTATGTGTAAACTGGATGACTTGCATATGCATTTTAATGTGGCATCCAAAATGGCAATAGATGACACAGAATGTACTAAGTGAAAGCAAAAGGAACATTTCCTGTAATCAAAGTATGGAAATGCAGTATAATGCAGAAAACCTGGTGTAAAATTTGTACTGACCTAGCAATCTTCTATCGTCGTTGCTTGCGGGGCAATGGTTACCAAGTCCCTGCAAGTTCTTTTCATAACAGCGGAAACCCTTAAAAGTCAAATCCTTGTTTACAAAAAAAATGTTTCAGTTCTAAAAGACAGTTTCTACGACTATTTCATGCAATTAAAAAAAATTTAACAACTAAACTTAGCAAGTAATTGAAAAAACAAAAAAAATTAGGGTCCAACTATTTTTCTTTTTTTACTTCAAAATTGAACGGCAAACAGCAAATTAAGCAAACAGAGATTGCCGCAGAATTTACATAATAACGACCTCTGACTTGACGCAAAAGACGCGCAACTATATAGTACTTTGCCTCTTGGTAGCTCGATTGAAAGATGGCTCAAATAGCTACCATTTTGCCACCGAGCAATATAGAACAGCACCTACTTCATTTTCGGGTTCTAAAATCTAATCGGGTTGAATCTGCAAAACATTAAATTACATACGTAATACGACTGTTCTTTCAAACAATGAACATTGGAGACACAGCATTTGAAGAGGAAATAATTTCAGTTGGCAGTGTCACTCTCCGAGGAACGAATTTCTTCGACCATTGCTTCGTTGTAGCATATAATTCACACAGAACTGACTCTGGACGATATTCCCTGCGTTTAGGTGACATCATAGCATAATTCTGGGCTCTATGTCCAAATGAGCCCATACCCATCACTTCAGTTGGCGTAAGGTGATAGTCATGCGTGGTTGATATGACTCAGGACTCTGGCTCTGGTGTCGCAACGTCGGCATCACCTATACTTGCTTTTCCTGAACGGCCACTAAATTTAATGCTGATCTAAAACAAAATCACACAGTGGTATCAGAGTAAATAATGTGGTGATAACACCATGGTGGTGTTTCTTAAAGTGGCAACGCAGATTCGTCCTAAGCGGCATAGATTTGCTGGAAGAAGGAACTTTCTATAACATACTTTAATCTCCCAAATGGACAAGGACGTGGGAATAAGAGGGGAAGTTGGCATATCATGCAAAAATTAATAAGCGGGGAGTACGGAATAAGAAGGGAGCATGGCAAATTAGAACTGCATTAATAAAAGGGGAGCTTGGAATAGTCGGGGAGTTCGGCAAACCAAAAAACGCATAAAGTAGACTGTCAAAATGAGTACAAAAACCGCCCTTATATCATTCAAAAGGGAAACAAGAGTCAAAAAGTTTTCTGCTGTAAGTTAGTCAATTTTCTCAGTGATCCTCCCTTTCAGACTCCTCCGTGCCTCATCATACATAATGGGTTATAGCAATAATGTATACGTAATGAGAGGTATTGCGTCGTATTTTTCACAAATCCTTGCTAGAGAAAATTGTCTAAGGAAATTGTAAAATTTTTGGAGTGTCATAGTGCCACAGAATTAATAGTAGGGGATGTTGGAATTAAGGGGTCGGGTTGGCAAGAATTCTCAAATTCAATAAACGGGGAGCACAGAATAAGCTTGGGGAGGCCGGCAAGATTCTGCAAATTTAATACGCGGGTAGCCCCGTCTATTTGGGAGGTGAGATTAAAAATCCGAGTATGAACGCTCAGCTTAAATGCGATGGTGAACATTCTGCATGGTCTAATTTTTGGCCAGCTGGTTTGAGAGTTGACTAAAAATCCAAGAACTATAAGATATCAGTGTATCAAGGCGTAAAGTGGGGTTATGCTTACGATGACAAAGACCAGGTATGCGCTAAGTGTTCTACACTCAAATGGGAGTGGACCCAAAAAATAAACTAACTGCAAGTATGAGCTGTTGGGTAAATGGCGATTATAACGCAGCCTTAAATTTGCTTTGAATAGAACGGATACTTCATAAAAGCAGTGTGAAAGAATTGGTAAATACAACTAATAATAATACTATGAGAATAAAGCACCGAGGATACGAGTGAATAATCTTGTTCCTTCTTCATAAACTATCCATTAGGTATGGACGCGCAAACAACACTCCTCATCTTCTCTTTCTTGTCTCACTGCTTTTCATTCATGTCTTCAAAGCACACAAACATAGTGATCCCTTGAAAATAAACTCTGGACCTTATCCACGGCAGAGCCAATAATATGGAGACCTTCGGGTCTAGAATAAGCCATGAGCTTCTGAGTGCTAATCTCCACTTTAATCTTCATAGCTTCTGCATATGGGCACAACGAAATAGTGATGGACTCTCCCATCGATAAGGGCGTATGAGTGCTCAAATGTTCGATCAGCTGAGCAACCTACTCAGTGAATTGGAGTGAAAGTGGGTGAGTAAATAGCATTCACTTGTACCTTCCGCGTGTTCGTCAAGCATATTCAGCGTGACACGTATAACAAGGCTGGGCTATCCAAAGACAGGTATAAACCGACGGGTTTCTTGAGGCTCCGTCTCACCAATTTCCCTCACATGGACTGGATGGGCCCTGTGACTATGGTAAAGAGAAGTTATCAAAGCTCCCCAGCTATGGGATCGAAGCCGGGCCGGTGGTTTTCAAAGCAAGCTTTTATAGCACACGGCCACACGCTTCAACGAAATAATAAAGTATCAAGAAATGGGTTAAGTTTCAGTTATGTCCCCATTCTCAAATTAACCCCTCGCAATTTCACAGTCTGCCTTATATTACCCTACATTTATCCAAATGAGTTACAGCCAGTCCAAGGTCTGTCGACCAAAGGAACAGTTTTTATTGGTTTCACACTGTTAAAATAAAGGATTTACCTTTTCTCCATCTATTTCATGACTGTCTGTATCAACTGCCTTCTGTGCATCATCTGTATTTGCAAATACTACAAAACCATAACCCTTTGAACGTCCTGTATCTCGATCCTGAAAAAGTATGGAGAGTTAATCTATAGAAGTACCTCTTGTAAACAATCGTTTGCATTTATATGCAACATGCGAAAAAGGTTGCGCTGTGGATTTAACAGGGTTTTAACAGGAGATGCAAGATATTCTATACAAGAAATAGATCAGAAAGTGTTCTGAATTTACAGTTGTGCTTTACTCTGGTCTGTTCACAATATAGTGGCGCCCACCCTGGGGCAGAGTAAGCTCATTTAAAGCTTACGCGGTCAATAGCAACAGTTGAACACGTAAAGGAACGCGCAAAGAAACACGAGGGGGATATCGAGATGTAGGCAAAACGCCTGTCAAACCAAGGAACCAATAGATCAACTTAGAAGACAATCTGCAATACTATATCTCTGAAGCATAAACAAACATATCTTGAAAAAGTAGAGGAGGGTTGTTTTGAGAAATAAGATAACAACGCATGATTTATTTCTTTAAAAATTTCAAGCGCAAAACAAGAAAATCAATGCAGAGTAACAAACAACGGGAGAGAAGCAGTTTGACTATATCTGTCTTTCAAAATCAATTATGACTCAAATTTTCAAATAAATTTGGGAAGCTCTTAATAGGAAATCGGCTGCCGTTTATCAGGCTACGTATTAAACTTAAACTAATCTTGTGCAGCACGAACGAAATTTCTTTGTAAAATCTTGATGAAAGTGAGCGAAATGAAGAAAGGCACTTGATATCTGAAAAAGATGTCCATTTCCGCTTTCACTTGGTTTCTACACCTCTCCTCTTACAAGCGACGAGGTCTCACAAATCACGTCTCCCAAATAGTCTTTTAAAATCAACAATCATTTAGAAAGAGTGTTATGCCAGCTTTCCTATTATACTGTTACAACTGATAGGGCGAAGGTTTACCTTGTCATTAAAATAAGTGATGAAGTTGATGTGGAGGGTGAGGTACCCCTCGGGTCTAGCCTGAGTCCCGTCTTGTTTACAGTTGGCAAGGGAGCATTACCATAAAAATATATTCCAGGATGCCAATGGGAAATGCTGTATTCACATGAAATAGCTACATCTGCTGTCTCTATTTCAGTATTGACAGCACAATATCAATAATGAACCCAAAACTTGAAAATCAATTGCGATAAAATCTACGGTGCTCACTAGCAAACTGAATGCTATACTTTATGTTCATAACGGCTTACATCAATTTGGACTTTGGAGAAAAGATGCTAGTAGACATCTTATCTGCTGCATACAGACCATCGTAGCTCTTATAACTAAACATTTACAGGATCAAGTTTTCTGATGCAAAATGATTGATATACATAACTGAAACTCAGAGCCAGTGGTGCATGGAAGCACCATCTTTACAAACAAGACTATATCATCAAAGGAATACATTAGGAATGCCTATGAAGCCTGGGGGTAGAAGCACTGACCTATGCCTTAAAGGCATCAGCAGCTATGATAATGGGGGACAATTGCCAAGGAGGCAATTGTAGTTATTATAGGAAGACGAATTGATTTGGGAAAATTTAATCCAAAAGAGAAAATGTGTCAGCTAACAGGTCTGCTGGGTATCTCAAACATTCTACCGTGGTATTGATACTTTGGGAATCTTGGGGGACGACTGGTGATTAGTAGCCCAGACCAATTCTCCGCTTTAAGGTCTTTTATTATCTTGTATATACAACTCTCATTATGAATGGGCTAAACACCGCAATTATGGTGGCAAACCTCAGAGAAACGGAATAAAAGGATCTATAAGAGGAAGAGGCATTAAAGTACTGCATGCTGATATTCATCTGCCACAAAAAGAGAGAAAATTGCAAGAAAAGGAAAGTGATCTATTTGAATCAACATCAGAAGGGCGTCAAGATCTCAATAACGACTGACAAAGGCTGAACGACCAGACTGCAAGGAAGTAAAACCTCTTTAAGTAATTCGAATGTTACCACAATAAGAAAAGGTATACTATAAAGGTGGTGTAACAAGTAGCCATGAATCACCCACCTAGCGCTAGGAGCGGCTGTGGGATAAAAGGCTGCTGTGGGATAAAAGGCTATGAGAGAAAAACCACAGGTTAGGAAAAGAAGATCTTGTACACAGCAAATTTCTATCCTCTGTAACATCCTGGAGTAGTGCAGAAAGTTCCAATACCCTCTGGCTATAAACGTCATTGATTTCATGAAGACATCTGACAGCATACACAGAAGGTCATTACGAAAGATTGCTGAAATCTATGCCATACTGCTGCCTTTCATCAAAATCTTTTAAAAGATCTACTACAATTCCAGCTACAGCATAAAAACTAAATCTGGAACCACTAAATACTTTAATATTGCTACTGCATTGCCAGGCTGTATTGTCACCCATGCTCTTCTTTTTTGTGGTCAACTTCATACTGAGGCAACAATTTTAACAAATTGTGGTATACAGTAGAGAAAAGGGGAAAGACAGACGGACATAGACTTAGAGGTGATGATATTCACTATTTTCAGAAGTGTCAGAAGGCCTCAAATGTCACAAAGAACAGTGGGAACCAGCTGTTATTAAAACTGGGTTTAGTGTCTGGAATAGAAGACCAAGATAATGTTTATTGGATCAACAAACAATGGTACACCAAAATCATAGTGACGAAAAACCAGTGCAAGCAGCACAGAATTTCACCTATCCAGATATTGCAAATTGCAATGATGGTGATGCTGAGGCCAATCTCAACAGCAGCATGGGCAAAGCAACCACAGTGTTTAGGATGATTAACATGAACATCATCTGGATTTCAAAAAGGATCAGTAACCACCTAAATATCAGACTCAACAATTCTGTGATGCTACCAGCTGCCTTGAATGCAAGTTAAGCCTTGAGAGACATACTAAAAATCAACAAGTGACTAAATGTATTACAACAATGTTGCTTAGGCAAAGTCCTAAAGATCAGATGTAGAGATCAAGCCAAAAATGAGGAAGTCCTGAGGCATACCCACTTAACAGTTGTAGCTGTGTCCCTAAAATTTGCTTGAAATGGTTTTAAGATGTCTAACTCTCATCAAGCAAAAACAACCATGATCTAGGCTCCAATTGATGGAAAGCAGAAATGCACCCTGCCTAAAGTCACCTGAAGAAACACATTCAAAATAGATCTGAAAAAAGGTGGTTTCAACCAGAAGGAAATGGACAAGGGTGCTGCACATTGCACTTGTAAGGGAGTGTTTGCCACCCAATGTCCAAACAGCAGGTGAGAGGAACTGCGTACATAGGTAATACTAAAAAGAAATAAGTTAAATATAAGAGTAGAACATTTTAATAACTGTGACACTTTGTTTTAAAACAGGTCAGGATTTTTTATGATCCAATTTAAGGTAAATAGAAAAGAGCACTTGAGAATGGATAAATTCCTTCCATTCCCTTGCTTGAGCACCAAGTATTCCATTTGGATATTCTTTAAACTTATCCATAGCCCGTAAAATATGAAATTGGTAACAGCCAGGTACCTAAGGCATACCCTTCCATTGCTACTACAAGCAAGGTATAGGTAATCTATGTATTGATACATGTTATTACTCCATCTAATTTGCATACTTACAAATATAACTCTTGCTGATTTTAATTTTCCAAATTGTTGGAAGTGATTCCTCAAAGAGACTGTTGAAAGATAAGAACATACTAAATATTATCATTAAAACAAACAGAATTTCTGGAGAATTATGTTTTGATACATAGTTGGTCCGAGGATCATCTAATGCCAAAATCACATTTATCAATCATTAGATAGGCAAGTAAGCAAACTAGCTGGTCAATTCAGCTTTAGCCAATCAAGCTTAGTATAAATATACAGATAAATTACCTAATAAACCAATTGACATACTTGGCTAGTGCTGTTTGTATAAAGGCACTTATTGGCATTAAGAATAATGTGCCTGTAGTGCCACCAGAGAGCTCTGAGTGGTTGCCTTGACAGCGTGAAAACATTATCTAGCATTTTACCTCGGATATATTGCAATATAAATTATTTTTGACTCAGATCTCATGGTTGAAACATGGCAATACAAACAATGTGCAATAGGTTAATAATTGAAAAATATTGGACATGTCAAGACACTAGCAATTGCATCATTTTAATGATCTATTTGGGGAAATATGTAACATATGCTGACAAGTTTCCAACATCCTTTGTTGGAGAGAAGCTAACAACATTTTGGGAAATTTTTTGCATATACTTCACTGATATAAGTTAATGCCATTTGAATATACTTGCAATAATAGTACAATTTTAAGTCCAGGGTCTTGAGTCATGCTGTGCTTTTAAAGTTATTTCTCAGAATAATGACCAGGTGTGTATCATATTAGGTACTGTGACACGTATTGTGATAATGGAAAACAAAACCCTATAAATGCCAGAGAATGAATGAAAAATTAATAAAATCTTAAAACGATTCTGGTCACATTGTTTCACAAGTAAAATTGGGCTGAAAAGCAAGTAAAAAGTTATGGAGTGGAATATTGCTGGAAATTGAAGAAGTGGTCCTGAGTGACAATTTACTATTGTGTTCTCATCCTGCTGCAGTTATGCCAGGCATATATAAATCACATGAGAACATTCTTCAGTGGAGACTAGCTAATTATGAATACCATTCACAAGCATACAACAACAACAGTTTTGGAAGAATATAAGGCCTCCTAACAAGCAACATGTGGCAATCAGCAGAACTCACTACTGCCACAATTTTAGTAATCTTTCTTTGTGGATACCTAGTGAGACAAATCCTTCTGTCCCTTGGTGCATACAAGTGCTTTGCTGGTTACCAAGGGTTTCAATTGCTTTCCTGATAAATATTGTCACTATAGGCTGAAAACATATCTCTAATACCAAATACCATTATTTCAAACACATATCAGTAATTTACTGACAACCGAAACTTTGTCCCCAAAACTCACAAATACCAGGATGACATCTGGCGGGGAACAGTTTTGTCCCATGGGCAGATGATCAGCTCTTTAACCTTGGTTAGTAATCATCTAGAGATGGTATCTCAAAAAACCCAGTGGTTGATGGTTAACCATGTGCCCCTTTAGGGGTAGATGTTAATAGCATCAACCAGCCTTGTAACCCTTTCCATCTCATCAGATTCATATGAGTTGGTCAACTTTTTGTTGACTGATGCTCTTCATCCAGGGGAATGAATACTGGAAAATCTTTTAATCATAATGTTTTCAAAAATTAGTATTAATCATAACTGTGTAAACAGGTCTGGAAAAATTGTTGAAGGTCCTGCACATGGTAAGGAGGATGTTCTTCCTGGGCATCACCAGGCTGCTACCAGGTCACCCTAGTAAAAAGCTCTTCAATGTTTGCTTCACCAACATTTGAGGCTTAAGAACAACTTTGATTGTAGCAAATCATTCCATTGTTTCTTTTTGTCTTGATATTCTGGCTCAGTAAGATACTAACCTTGACCCTGGCATTGACAATGACCAGTGTGTTGTCCCTGGTTACTTTTCTCTTATCGGCAAGGATTCAGCAGTTAATATGCATGGCCTTGGTATTTATATTCATGATAGTAAACCTATTTCTAGAAGTCTTGAGAAACTCCTGATAACTCCAACATCTGATTATGCCTAGCCTTGATTCATTCTACCAGTTATCTTTTTTCTTACATCGTTCACCTTCTTCAAGTGATTGTACTATGGTAGATGAAATCTCCGGCCACATGGATTCTATTCTTCAATGTAATCCTTCAGCTAATGTTTTTGTCTTTGGTGACTTCAATGCTCACCATTCTGATTAGTTGATATATTCATGAGATACAGACTTTGACTGGCATATGCTGTTACAGCTTTGCTCTATCACAAGATCTTACCCAATTAGTAACATCTCCAACTTGCTGTCCTGACAGAGATGATCAGGATTCTCATCTCCTTGACTTCTAATCCTGAAATCTGTTCTGCAAAGTCTTTACCTCCTCTTGGAAGATCAGAAAATGCAGTTGCTACTGTGACTGGAAGGGCAAATTGGGATGGTTTTGGGGACTACTTAAGAGATGCTCCTTGGTCATCTTTGCTTTTTGAGGGAGCATGCAAAGGGGCCTTTCATTTCTGTGATTGGATTCAGGGAGGTATTGATGCTTCTGTTCCACATAGGAAATTATTGGTGACACCTCATTCTTCTCCATGGTTTACTCTGGCTTGCTCAGCTGCCATAGCCTATGGGAACCACTTATTTCATGAATATCAGTGTGTACCGACTATGGAGGCTAAAGTATTGTTCAGACAAGCCAGTAATAGATGCAAGAGGATTATTGAACAGGCAAAAGCAACCTATTTGGAACAGAGTAGTTAAGCTGTTTCTACCCAGAAACTTGGATCTCATGACTTTTGGACAATTCATAACAGCATCATGAGTAAGGGAAAGTCTGTTATTCCTCTGTTATTCAATGAAACTGATGTGTTACCATCCTCTTGACACACATTTCCGCTGTTTGGTAAAGTTTTTGCCAAGAATTCCAGTTTAGACTGCTCTGGTTTGGAGCTCCCAAACATTCCATATCACACAGAGTTTTCTCTAAGAGAAGTATATATTACTCCCAGGCTGGTTCCTGATGTGATATCTAATTTTGACTCTGCTTAGGCTTTGGGATGGGATATGGTTCCTATTGTCCTTCAAAAGAATTGTGCTCCAGAAACCTAGGCGTTCTTTTCCAAATTTTTTAATCTCTGTTTGAAAGATTCCAGGTTCTCTGGATGGTGGAAGGCTGCATTAGTTGCTCCTGTGTTTAAGAATGATAGGGAAAGATCTCTTCCTGAGAACTATCGCCCCATGAGCCTTCTGCCTGATTTCAGCAAGGTATTTGAGAGGTTGATGGAGATGGAACTGGTGGCTTATCTTGAGAGGATAGGCCTTTCCTCAGATGTACACTATGGTTTTGTTTCTCTAGATCTACTGCTGATCTTCTCACTGTGGTAACTGAGGAAATCTATAGGAGATTGGATACATCTGGTTGCTCCTGGGCAGTTTCTCTAGATATTTCCAAAGCTTTTGATAAGGTTTGGTATGCTGCTCTTTTACATAGGTAGTGACATTTTTGGGATCACTCCATCTTTTCTAACTGATCAAAATATTAAGATAGTTCTGAATGTTGAGTTGTCTCATTTGTTTTCAGTAAATGCTGGAGTCCTCCAAGGTTCTATTTTGGCCCCCTCTTTCTTATTACTTATCTATCAGATTCTGTGCTGTGTCAGCTTGCAATTTATGCTGATGCTACTACTTTATATTCTAGTTGTAGTAGGGCATTACAAGTGTCCTCCCAGGAAAGAATGGCTTCAGAACTTAAATCTGACTTAAACACTCTTGTAAAGTGGGGTAGAAGGTGGCAAGTGACTTTCAATGCTAGAAAGAGTAAGCTTGTATCTGTTGATAGATCTTAGGGACTTTTAAAGGTGCATCTTAGCATGGATGGTCTTGTTCTTGAGGAGCTGTCATCATTGAAGCTTCTTGGCATTTCCTTTGCCTCAAGGCTAGAATGGGGGCTTTACCTGACTAACCTAGCTAAGTCTGTCTCAATGAAGGTTGGGGCTCTTTTGCAATCTATTATCTTTCTGTCACTTGATGTTATACTTTATCTTTATAAGGTAATGATAAGACCTTGTATGGAATATTGTTGTCATCTTTGGGCTGGTACACCAAAGTGCTATCTCAACATATTTGAATGGCTCCAAAGAGAAGTTTCTTGTGTGATTGGCCCTGAACTGTTTCTATTCTGAAAACAAACAGAAATTTCTATGCTAACAGTTTCTTCCCTAGCCCTGCAAAGATCTGGAACTTCAGACTGCTTTCCTCTTACTTATGATCTTCACACATTCAAATCTAATGTCAATCACCATCTTCTTTGAAATCTTTAACCTTCCCCTCCATTTTTTGTCTTTAAATACATCTATTTTTCTCTTTACTTTTTCTTTCTACTTCTTTCAAAGTAATTCTATACTGTTAAGTGGCAACCCTGCCTTGTATTGAGTGAAGGATTTAAAACAAACAAAAAAACATAATAAAAATAAAAATACCCTTTCAAATTCTCCTTCATTTGAGTCTGTACACAATCACATACATATTCAAGCTCTGTCCTGCCAAATTAATATCTCCACATGCACTACTCATCATCAAATACATCCAACATATATATGCAGTTCATCTTTGATTTTATACTTTCCGCACCATACTTCAAGGTCTATCATAAATAACATTCTGTCCTCCCCAACTCTGCAGTTTAAAAGGGTTTAAGCCTCCTATTGTTCTACCAATTTGTCTAATACACTTAGCAACAGTTGAAGGCTTAATGTTAATTGATACTTATGAATACAACCTTATGGAGTTTAAGATCTGCATGAGATAATAGCTGCATGAGCTTAAACTAGCCCTATGAATACAGACCCTGGTCAAAAATCTTATCAAAAGGTGCTTTTCCTTTGTGATGGATCCTTGGCATAGCTACCAGCCTTCTCAGTTGAGTCAACGTAAATCTTCTTCACCTTACCCAACATTTTTGTATGCTATTTAATCTGGTGTGATCTCCAGGCAACACTTTTTAATACAACAGAAATGTTCATCTTAAACAATATGATCATTCAGGTTTCAAACCCTTCAGTTTTGGGATATGCAGTTCCTTCCCTACTCCTTCTACATCTTTACGCTACGGTCAAACACAACAAGGCCATACTGTGTGTAGACTATGCTAGGTATGGCCTTCATATCATTCAGTAGCTTCTTGCAACAAATTTTTGTCATGATGAAGTGAACCTCTCAGTTAGAACCACTAGAGAATGTGTTATGTCTATCACTTCATTTTAGAAATATTTAGTGTGTTGTACACAACTATGTCCAGTAGGAAACCAAACTCCATGATATACCTCCCCCCCCCCCCCCCGGTTACTTTTCACTACTTCCAAGAACTTCAGAACTTTCAAACTGGAGCCTCAAAACCAGATACAGTTTACAACTATATGATTTTAAGAATAATACATAGCACTAGTGGCACAAATATTATTGAAGGTTAGGCTTGAAATGATTTAGGATATAACACATATTGAGGAAAAGAGATCAGAACTGAGAAATTAAAAGTATTTAGTAACAGCTTATGGCAAAGCCACATTGCAAAAATAGGTGCTTTGCAACTTCCACACAGATACAATGGGTCCACTGTGTTTAGAATAGAGAGATCTAAAAGTCTGTGCTGATCTAAAAGTCTGTCCAAATTTAAACGAAGTATAGGATTATTTATGTAGATATTGCAACAGTATTATCTCAGTTCCACATATGCAGTTCATTTAATTTCATCTTTACTATCATAGTTCTCCAAAACGTTTGTTCTATCTATAGTGGCCAGTTCTTATTTATGATTTTTGAACAGTTGACTTCCCATAGCACCAATGGTGGACCTTTGTCATGATGGTGAATAAAAAGCCTGGATTTAAACAACAAAACAATGGTAGTGCTGAAAAGGGGATCATAGGCTTTGTTTCCATATCAGTTTCAAGCTGAAAAGCTACATGAAAAGCTTATGAAATTGCAAGTTAAAAATTCTTTGCAATATATGGTAAACAGTAGAGGGTTTTTAATGTGGCAAGAAACGTATCCTTTTCATTCATAGATTACCCTAGTTTTTTTAATGTTCCCAAAAAATTCCTTAGGCTAATTATTCTGTTTGAGTTTGAAGCAACACTAATCCAAAACAAAATTTGTTTCCCTTGTGATTCTGTACACAAATTTACATTACCTCATCAGAGTTGTATTGCTGCCCTCAAAACTGTTAACAAACCATTGCTTCAGATCACATGATTCTTCATGTTGTTGATCACCATTCCATGTTCATACAAAATAACTGACTTAATCTAATCCCTACTCCTTTTTCCATAGCTTTTTGATCTTACTTAAACATCATGAATGAGCATAAATACACGGGGTAAAAAAAGCATATTTATGGAAAATTTACACAGCAAATTTCAACTTTTTAAAACACATTTGGTCATGGCAGAAGGTTGTTTTGTGAACTATAGCACCCTATTACATCAACAATAGGCTTTGAAATTGTGTCTTAAGTCTTGGATCAACAATTGCAATATATAAACCCTTCCAGTTTTTACAAAGCATGTTATGCCTAGCCTATTTCTGCTGCTTGTCTTGGATAAAAGCTTTATTGTGTTGATGTGCTATTAATAAGGCCAATACATCAGACATGTGGAAGGGCAAAGAAGTATCCTGTGCAGTAGCAATTAAAGTGTATGTCTAAGAATAATAAATAATTGCAGCATTCATTCGAAAGGGAAAAGCATTTGCTTTCCTTAGAATCTTGGAATTTATAATGTAACAGGCAACGTGTATTTAATGCTGATTCTGATGACTTTGACAGTTCCCATTCAGACGATGCAGTACATTTATAGCCTTCGACTTTCTACATAATGTGAGTAGAATAAGAAACTTGTCTAACTACCCTCTAAATATTGCATAGTGAGCACATTGATGCCAAATTTTTTATTTTTATTTTTATTCGTTTAACGCCTTTTGTTCCCATTCATAGAGTTTGACAGTGTCCATATTCATGGGACTTGTTATTTGGAACATAGAGCACTTTAAGACCGGATGCACTTCCTGACGTCACCAATGGTCCTTCCAGGAATTGAACCCTGACCCTCTAGAACATCTAGATCTGATCTGATGGCCATGAACTTATCCACTAGACCAGGGCGGCTCGAAATAATAAAGTTTATAAATACTACTACTGTTATCTTAGCAATAAACAGTACATAGCCATGATAATAATGAACTAAAAATAGAATGCAATCGGGTATAGGTTACTACCCGAATTTAATGACATGATCTTTAACATGACTAAATTTTCAATAGTATGATGTTTTCTAGCGCTAGTTAAAGCCCTTGGTGCTATGTCAATCACTATTTCCCGTAAAACTCGTCTTAAGGTGCTTCTAAGAATTACCCTACACTGTAGGATTTCATCATAAACGTCGAATAACATCCCGGACCCCATTGCTCAATGTTAGAGCCCTCCGTATCTATAAATAGGGCCATGTCTTTTATTTACTAAAGTTATAAATTTCTTGCTAAGAGTCCACACATAGCCTTTTTGTAACTTCTGACATCCGATCGCCACTGAATTGTACGTATTAGAGTATGCATGCTAGGCCTATTTAAATAGTTTTGTTATTATATGATAAACAAACTGTTTATTTGTCTTATATCCACTTTTATATCTAATACAAATGTTGTAAAAACGGCTACCGTACTTATTTTTGCTTAAAAATAAATTTGTCGATTTTCGCCGGAGGGAGCGGGGGGGGCTGTTGCAATATTGCACTAACGTCTGGTCACTCCATGCGTACCGGTACGGTACAGGCCTACCTACATGTACAGCACGGGAGAGTCGGCCAATGTCAAAACGTCTGATAGGAAAATCTTCTTACCACGGCAAGCAGTCCATGGAAGTCTTGAAACAAACAGCCTAAGCCCATCACTGGCCATCTTTAAATGTTCTTTCACAAGCTTGCTGACCTGGAAGATGAAATAGCACAGTAAGCTTTCACAAGAAAAGACCGTACGTAGTAATGACAACTAATGGAACTCTTATGTTTTTGCCTCTTTTGGAGTATCAATTAGGGACTCCTTTTCGTGATCGCACCTTCTGCATTCCCAGCATTCATGACGCTTTTCAAGTTTTCGGGGGGTCCTGTTTTGAAGAACTACAGTACAAATTATTTCCTTAAGTTATCATATCGATGAATGAAAAAAGATATTTTAAAATAAATATATAGGATAATTTATCATAATGCTTTACAGCGTATATATTATATTTTTCATGTATCCATAGGTCTATAATTATGTTTCTTCAGGATAGTTGTTTACCCTGATATCCTCCCTTTTAGTTTGACAAATTCAGCTGTTTATGACTTGTCAGTTGTTGGATAAAGGAGGTGTTAGCTGAGTATCTGGCAAATCTTAGCTTGTTACAAAGTTACTGGATAAAGTAGACTGTCACCATAGAAAGGCGTGTAACTTGTACTTGAAGGTGTCGTTTCCATAAAGGAAATATTTTTTCGGCTATCAGCGAAAGACAGTAGGCCAAAGAGTTCACTAATAGGATACAAATCAAAATGGTAAGTTCAGGAGTTTGTTGTCAAACTAAGTACCGCAAAATCCTAAGGTGTGTTTTCCCTTGTGCACGGTAAGCTAATAAGCTCAATGCAAATGATTTGTTCTATTATGTGGCAGGGAAAATCGTTGTTTTTTACATTCTTACCGTCAAATCTGCAGTGGCGGGCGATTTAACCATTCATTTGGTGAGGTCACACAGCGTTATGCCAAATGGATTCACAATGGTCATTATTCAATAAGTTTAATAAATGGTCCTCTCCGACTTGGTCGCCTGCTAAGGACCGTTGGCCAAATAGAACAAATAAGCCCTTAAACCACCACTCACAACACACCACTGTTTCAAGTTATTAGCTTATTAGTGAAATTAACGGTCTTCCCAACACTTATTATTGGGAACAACCCATTTTCTCGTGTTTATTTGGTCACGATGAAATTATATAGTAAATGCTGTCGACTTTATTAAATCGGAGAAGAAGTTGCACAGAATATGAAGTATTAGATATTTGTTATAACTTGAGCATAAAAGCTTTTTCACAATCTTGCCCTTCAGATATATAAGCATAAATCACTCCTGCATCAGATCATACCAGTTGCCCATGTAAGGAATGCACAAGGTGTCAAATTTTGCACATTGAATGCTGGCTGTCATTGCATCATTTCTGTGTCAGAAGCTCTAGGGAGTTTGGTTGTTCAGGTTTTAAATTGCATTTGAGACTAGACCTATCAAGATATTTGGCTTCTACAAATGAAAGAAACACACATACACACAAGCAGTCATGAACTATATAGTATAGAACTCATTAAACATGAAGTGCTTGGGGTGCTGGCCCGGTTCAAAACCAGAATCTCCCAATCAGAAAGTGAAGACTTTACCATTGCACTAAATAGTGCAATAGTAAAGTCGACAATCCAGATATATATATATATATATATATATATATACTATATATGTATCTACATATATATAGATATATGGTACACATGAAGAAGGTTTTTTAACC